>BQNB010006390.1:0-97737 GCA_026074375.1 Tanacetum coccineum | reverse complement strand
CCTACAGAACCACTTTTGGACCAATATGAATTTAATATTAATAAATAATTTTATTTAAATAGAAAAGGTATAATAGTAAAATGCATTTTCACCTTCCTTTTAAATTTTCTTACTTAAAAACGTTTTTTAAACCCTTTAATTTTCAAAATTATTTTTTTAAATTCTATATTCTTTTTCACATACATATTTTTAGAAAAAACTAGTGCATATATGTTTTTTAATATTGTTAATTTCATATGTTTTTAGCGCATATGTTTTTTTTTGCTTATAATGGTAAGTGCACATATGTTTCTAGTGTACATTCTTTAATCTTCAAACTTTATAACCAAAAACATAAGTACATACATGTAACCTCTAAATTAACAAATCAAGAACATAAATATCATTATTTTTGTTTGATATTAAATAAAATACAATTCAAAATAAAAGTATTATCAAATTCATTACAACATATATGCACGTCTTCTAAAAACATATATGCATGCCTTTCGAGAACATATGTGCACGTTGCGCTTTCTCGTCAAAATCATAAGACCATATGTGCACGGCCTTGGATAACATATATGAACGACTTCTAAAAACACAAGTCGTTGATCATCTCGATCACACACTCTTTTTTTCATGATTGAGCCATCCTCCTAAAACAAATATGTTTAAAAATATATAAAATTCTCAAACTGATTGAGCCAATTACTCGTTAAAAATAGCCGAGCGCTCAAGTGCCACCTAGCGAGTTTTACAACCGCGGATAAAACGAGTTATATTACTACTGTAGAAAACATCTGGGTTCAGAGTGGCTTCAAACATGTATGTCTAGTTTAAAAAATTCAGATAAGCAATGAATTTGTTATACATTCTTATAATTATATTATAAAACTCTTGACAAACGATTTAAAAACTTGAACGGAATAAAGTGAAGACGCGTGAGACTTATTTTATTTCACCCATTTGACATTTGTATAGTTGTACTTTTAAAATCTAAGAACAAATTTCGTGCATCTTAACAGTTTTATTTACCATCAAAGTTGTACTTTTAAAATCTTCTTAACAAATGTCAATGGTCGGAAACTTTAACTTGGTCAAGATTTGAAGCCCATATCTATAAGCACATAGAACGGCCCATTAATCTATCACTAATTTACTAATAACCATCATCCTTAACGAACATGAAATACAACAAGCTAAGTGGAATACTAAACAACATATATTGTTACACCACCATGTATGTTTAATTTATCAATGTCGCAAACCGAAAACCTTATTCATTCAAATCGAAACTAAATTAAAAAAATAAACCTTTAATATACGATAAGATGCAGACCGAAAACCTTTAATATATTATAATATACGATACGATAAGATACAGACCAAAAACCTTTAATATCAATGTCGCAGATCGAAAACCTTATTCTTTCAGATCGATCTAACATAATAAAAATCATTTTACATATATTTAAGAAAAAAATGAATACAAAATCAAAATCGATTGTCATATACAAAAACAAAAAAAATCGAATTAAAACCACTTACTAACTTTGTAGATCTGGATTGATGGTTGCTCGATCTAAAAAAATTGGTGAATTCGAGTAATAAGAAACCCGCCTCTGAAAACTTATATTTCTTGTTTTTTAATTCGATTACCAAGAATGAAAAAAAAGGAGATCTCATTCGGATTAGGAGATAAACAAAAATGGTTGGTTCACAGGTTCGGTTCTTTTAGATTAATGATATGTTCTTGTGGGTTTGTTTATGATGGATTTGCAACTACTGATAAGAAAGAGAATAAATAAGATATCAATAAAGGAGGAGTGTGTATATCTAAAAATAAGGGACGGTTTTTAAGGAAAAATTATGTGAACTTCCTTTAATGCCCTTTACTTATTTTTTTTCCCCTTTTGCATTAAACAAAATATAAAAGAATTTTTTTAAAATTAAATTATGTTACTTTAAATCATGTCCATTGATCATTTAATTTAATGGTTGAAATTTGGTTCTGTAGGTTCTGTACAAAAAAATGATTCTGTACTGAAAATCCCACTATATATATATATATATATATATAACCAAACACCCTCTCCCCCTCTTTTGACGCCATCAATAAGCCCAAACAAACACCCTCTTATTTTCTTAATTATCAGGTTATTAACTAGACATCTTGACTCTCTATATAGGAAATTGACCCTCATTCAAACTCTTAGCAAAAAACACACAATATCATAAGGAAAAAATTTCCTGCTCTCTTTCTCCTCTCTGCTCTAGTCGAACCACCAAAAACCACCATTAGAAACCATACCAAAAATTCTCCCATCACTTCCAATCATCTCCACATTCATCCTATATTAATCCTTTTCAATCTTTGCAAGAATAATCAACATGCAAGAAGATTTTCAAAAATCTTGATTTTGGTAATTTGTTTAATTTTGGGTGAAGCCTAGGAAATAAGGGTGCAAGGGATTGTGATTGTACAAGATTTGGGATCATAAAAGTTAGGGTTTTGATTATTAAGGGTATGTTTGGTTTCGGCTAGAAAAGATAACATAAAAGGGTTTTGTGTGATCAATTTTACTTTGCTCAACCATTGTTTGTAAGTATATTTAAACCTTGTTTTGATGTTAATTTTTATATATTATGCATATTATTGGATGATTGTGAAAGTGATATGGTGATAGGTAGTAGCTTAGAATGGTTATAAATTAGGTTAGATTGGATTTTAGAAGCGGATTGGGATTGATAATTTAGGACAGTAGGTTGTTGGTGTGATGTCAAATTGTTTTTGGTTTTAGGTTTGTGACTTTAGTACTTTGTTGGGTAGAACAACATACAAGGTGTATGTGGTGCTTTGGATGGAGCCGTAACTCCTTCGGATGACCAATATATGATTAAATTAGTGAAACCAATTTTATCGGCACTTAGGAAATTTAGTGTAGATAGTTTGACACATTATGGAATATTTTTGGCTTAGAGCCTATTGTATCTTTACATAAATGAATAGATTATAACCTCAGTTCCATATGGTGAATTAGATGGAGTCGTAACTCCCCCGGATGAGTTAGTTACGCCCAAATTAGTGAAACTAGTCAAAATGGGTCATTGAATCTGGTTATACAGATAGTTTGTGATATAATGGAATGACTTTTGCTTAAATCCTACTGGTTATTTACATAAATGATTAGGTTAATATCTCAGGTCCTAGTGGTGAGTTGGATGGAGCTCCAACTCTTCCGGATGGTCGAGATACGACCAAAACCGTGGAAACAAAAATTAGTGTGTATCAGAATTGTAATTCAGATAGTTAGGCTTTGTAAACAATTCATATTTTGAACTCGGAGGCTACTGGGTTTTTATATGGGGGAAGGGTACAACATATTAGGACCATGTGGTTCTTTGGATAAAGACGTAACCTTTCCGGATGAATGAGTTAGGATCAAAATGGCGAAACTAACTAGAAATTGTGCCCAGATTTTCAAACGAATATATCTTAAAAATGATGAACCTAGGTACTGTTTTTCTAAAACTTAAAGTTGTAGATAATTGATAGACTTAAACTTGAGCTTTTGAATGGGATTCTAACTAGTTATAGATTGTGAGATATGATCAAATGGTGAAGCGGGAAATTGTTTCCAAAACTCAGATTGTGTACTTAGGGGTAAATTGGTCATTTCACTTAGGTTCTAGATACATTGGAGTGTCTGGTTGATAACATCAGTAAACTAGGTTCATTAAGCTTGTTTTAGGTGAAAACTGTTTGTTTATACCTATTACGGATTTTGAGATATAGGTCCATTAAGTCGGGTAAGGGCAGAATTTCGTAAAGACGTATGGTTTTAAAATGAATTAATTAATGTAAATGAAATTATAAACTAGATGATTAAGGCCTAAAAGAGGATGTCACTTGAAGGTAGATTAGATCAGGTCCTAAAGGGATGTTTGGATAAATCTCACTTGGTTAAAAGTAATTAGGACGCCATATCATGATCATGATTTCTTCATTGTATCTTTTGGTTGTTTTCGTTGTGTGAGTTTTAATTCGCCGTACTAAGTCACCATTCTTTCTAGGTGATACTTAGGCGACCGTGGTTTCATGCCATCCTTGATCTAACTTCAGTACTTACTACTTCATTGCTTCTCGGTGAGTTCATAGCCTCGCTTTTAATACTTAATTGTTTTATAAAAACCCGCGAGGGAGATACAAGCTTGTTTTGAAAAATTAAACACAAGTGATTTGATTTGTATGCTGGACCCGAAAATGTGATATATTGCACTTGAGTAGCTATTGCCAAAGTCCCTAATTTCCTGAACCATTAATTACCCGCGAGGTAAACGCTAATACAATTAATAGATCTATTGGGTTTGACAAACCCCGTCCGGGGGTATGAATCAAATTCTTTTGAGCACCCAGTCAACGGACGATTTGTATTAAGACTTGTAGGTATGAGACAATAATACCTAGTACTGGGGCAACCGTATTTGCATATGATATGCTTTATTGTCAAGGTTCGATGTCATGAGCTCGATGCAATAAAACAAAATTTACACATTGTATGTGTTACAATGTCTCTTAATGAACTATATTTGTGTTCTACTTTTATTCTTATAAACTCTATGGATTCACTCAACATTATCGTTGACTTTTTAAGCATGTTTTATCTTAGGTGTTTATGCTTATGCTTGCTTACTTGCATGGATGGGAGTGATGCACGGATATCAAACTTTCAAGACTTTGTTATTATTCACATTCGATGAAAATTTTACCTAAATTTTTGGGTCGTGTTTAAACTATTGTGGGTTGGCTAAGAACCATTGGGACTTGTTTATTAACTCTAATGTTTTAATCTATTGAATGTGATATTTATTTTAAACGTCTCTTTTGAGGTTGTTTTTGTAACTTGTGCGTATGGACTATGAAGTAGCACCCCAAGTTGTTGTTCTGCTGCATTCTGAATTTTAGGGGTGTTACAGATTGGTATCAGAGCTCAAGTTATAGCGAATTAGGTCGTTTTTAAAGCATGGACTATAACTGTTTTTCAAAAAAATTTAAGAGTCTTTCACTGTTGTCTGATATCCGCGCGCGCATGCTCTCTGATCTCTTATAAGCTCTCTTTTGCATCTCTACTACTATTACATGGATAATGAGTATTTAACACGTGGTTATGATTTCGCTCTCTTACGTCTATCTTATGACGTCTTACTATTCACCTTATATCGGTCTATTGTATAGATATTGACCACTCCGATTATCGCGTATTTCTTGATTTCTCGTTTTACTCCCTCGAGCATCGATACTGGTATTATATAAGGATACCCACATATATGAGTGATAAGTGCTTAATTACACATATCTTTTACCTTCAAAAACGAGCTTAAATGACCAAAAACAGACAAAAACTGCCAAATATATGTTTGTTTTGCATTTGTATTGTGCAGGAAGTGGATATCAACAAAAAGACAGAAAACCAAGCAAAAATGACAAAACTGAGCATGGAATGGAAAAGACTGTGCAAAATCAAGGCCAAAGTCCAAAAATGCCAAAGTCAGAGTCAATATGGATGCATCAACGTCAACCAGGAGCCGGTAACTGAGAATACTATGGACGCAATTCCCGACCCATTTGATGGGCCGGGAAAGCCCAATAGTATAATTATGAAGACTGTGAAGACCAAATGGGCCCTCAATCAATTTCAACAGCCCATTTGTGTGCAATTGACAAAGACTGTGAAGACTTTGAAGGCCCAATCCTAGCCCAGTTACAGCCAATCTCAGCCATTGTACACACAAAACCCACCTGAACCTTATTGGGCCTTAAAAAGCCCAATAACATAAGCCTGTACCTTATTGGGCCCAAACCAAACCCAATTGGGCCCAAAAGCCCAACACAAACCCAATTGGGCCCAAAAGCCCAACACAAACCCAAAGGCCCAATACAAAACCCAAGCCCAACAAAAGCCCACAATTCTTTTTATAAAACTTTAGGGGCTAAATTGCCAATTTTAAAAGTTGTTTTATAAAGAAAAATGAAAAAAACCAAACACAAGGGCTGTTTTGCAATTTACTCAAACTTTCCCTTATTCTTTTGTATAAAAAACAGCAGGGACCAAATTTGCAATTCCCATAAACCTTTTATAAATCTGCTGTTATAAACTAGAGGGACCATTATTGCAATTACCCAAAACCTTTCCTTTTAACTCTTTTGTTATAAAACGCGGGGACCAAAAGTGTCACTTTCTAAACTTATTTATAACTGTTTTTTCGGTTTAAATGAAATGAAAATAGAAAGAAAGATGAAGGGCTAGTTTTGCCTCTTCCCCATACTTCTCTTTAAAAACGGTACACATAACGTACCTCAAACCATTTTCCCGCCAACCTTATACCCCTCTCCCACGGTTTATAGGCCCGAAACCCACTACCCCCGTTCTCTTCCCAGATAAACCTCTAACCATTTAGCCCCTACCCCTATTACCCTATAACTTTGCCAACTTGGCAAATCAAACAACCCCGACCCCTTCAATGGCTGAGATGTGTGGTTTAAGTAGCCAAAAGGATCAAGGTCAAAAAAGAGTGTGCTTGGAAATTCCCTTCCCCCCCCCTTTTTCCCCACCCCCCCCCCCCTCCCCCCCTCTCCCCCCCCTCTTTCCCCCCCCCCCTTTTCCCCCCCCTCCCTACTCTCATAGCAAACACAACCCAAGAAAAAGAATGCATAGAGGACTTCTATAAAAAGAGAAGAGAACAAGCCGAGTAACCACACCCCTGTTTTTACTTTCTTAGTTTAATTTTAATTAAAGTTTGCTTTAAAATTATTGTACTCAGTTTGTTTCAAGAGTTTTTGTTGTAATATTTCTGTTTTTAATATAAAAAGTTAAGAGTTTTAGTGAAATTACTATTTGTCGAAAATTTATTGTATAATTTATATTTGTTTAATTCTGTTAAATTATTTAAAAATGTGTTAAAAGTTATTAAACTTCACTTATGATTGATTCTCTCAGCCTGCATTTACCTAAAAAACAGTTAAACAACCTTTTTATATAAATAAGGGGGTGTTTGGTTTAGGCTGGTTTTTACTTCAAAAGTCAACTTTACTTTGCTAAAGTTGTTCCTTTAGTTGATTTAGGGATAATTCAGAGGATTAACAGCTTTTTAAAAAGTTAGAAGTGTAGTTTTATAAAAGTAGAGTGTTATATTTCTCATTTTGCACCAGGGCATATTTAGGTCATTTAGAACTTTTAGATTTTAGGATGTTAAAAGTATTTTAGGAGGTCAAGGTGTTCTAAGCACACTTAGGATTCATTCTTGTGAGGTGTAGTCTCAAAGTTTATGTGTGAATCTGGTGTTCTATTGCCAATGCACAGCAGCTATTGCACCAGCAAGTGTATTTCATATCAGCATAAGGATTTGCCATTTTTTTACTTTTAAGTTTCTCATTTCCTTGTGAAGTTTTATAAATCCTTTTTTCATAAGTAGAATTTTTAGACTATAGTGTAGGCTTTTCTCCACAGTTTCAGCATCTAGAGTTCAAAAATAAGCATTGTAGCTTATTTGAAAAAAGCTTAAAAACTGTTCATGAAACTTGCACTTTTTCATTTCATTTTCTCCTAATTTCTAAACATAGGGTAATTTTAGTGTAAATCCTTTTCATACACATCTTAAACTAGAATAAGCTTCTTGTAGTTTTAATTTTCATCAAGAATTAAGCTCTAAAAAAGCCAAAACCTAAAAAGCTAGTTAAGTGCTACTTTCTGTAAACAGAATATACAGCTTAATTCTAGCTTATTCTTTGGTTTTTAGTTCCTATTGCTTTTGTTAAAGTTGTTAGAAATAGCTGTTTTAACTTTGTAGTTTTAAGTTTTGTTCTAAAGCACTTTTTTATTAAAGACAAATAAGCAAATTCGTAGGGTCTGTTTGGTAGTTTTCTCATAGTTAAGGGGCACCCGTTTCTGTTGTAGTGTAAAATTCCAAATATTAGCCCGCCTACCCTGTAGTTTACTTTCTTTCACTTTTTACCCTGTCTTTCTTAGTTAAATAAAAGAGTTAATATTTTTGTTTTTAGTTTTATTAAAAATTAGGTTAAAGTTTTAATTGAATAAATTAGGGTTCAATTGGGTTTTAAAAATTAGGGCTTTTGTGCTATTATTTTCTAGCACCCATTTTAGCATATTTAAACCATTTTTTCTATATTTTTCCAGTTAAATTTGTATCTTTCTAGCAATTAACAATATAGATTTTTGTTATTACTTTTTTCTTATATAAAAATCATAAAAAATAGAAATTAGTTGAAAATTAAATCTTTTTTTCGCATTAAATTTTCATTTTAAATCTTAGTTGTTTTGAAAAAAATAAAAGAAAAATTTTAGTGTTAATTTTTAGAAAAGTTATTTTTTGTTAATTCATTAAATCTTAGATAATTCATTAAAAAAATTCAAAAATTAATAAAAAATTATTTTTCATTTTTATAATATTTTCTTTTGTCATTTAGTGGTTAGGAAAAATACAACATTAGTATAGGTTTTAATTTTTATAAAAATTCAGTCTTAGGACCCGTTTTTACCGAGTGCGTTTCCCGTTTCTTTTGTTTAGCATTCAAACGACCTCCGTTTTAATTCTAGTTTTTTTTATTTTCAAATTAATTTAATTAGAGATTAATTTTGATTTTTATTTAATTTAGAATTTATTTTTCTTAAATTTATTGTATTAGGTTTCCCGATACCTGATTCTGTTCCCCGTATTTTAGATAAAGATTTAATTTTGGATTTTCTATAATAATTTTGTTTCCCGTTGTTTTAAGATCCCCATCTTATATTGTTTTCCCGTAGTTTAAATAGGTATTATTTAATTAATTGTAGTTGTAGTATATCAGTTTTCCACTATCTAAATTTCTCCATCATTCATTTTCTATCAAACCAGGAATTACCTTCATTGGCAGCCTCGTTGGGACATACGAACGGGAATATCTCTTCCGGAATCTTTTTATCATTTATTCTATCTTGTGTATTTTATCCTTTTGTAGAAATTTGACCTTTTGCCTTGGTCCAATGGGCATATTCGGTTAGATCTGTATTAGGGTTGCTATCATAAGTGTAAACATAACCACGTACCAATTTTTTGGCGCCGTTGCCGGGGAGGCATTTGCTACGGATTATTATCCGAACTTGATTGAACTTGTCTATTTTTTAATATATCATATTAAAATAACTCAAAAATATTTTTCTTTTCTTTTTATTAGTACATTTATATAAAAATAAAACCAAAAAAAAAAAAAAAAAAAAAAAATTGTCCTTAAAAAAGAAAAAAAAAAATTATAATTCACTAAATTGGTAAAATACCAAAATATAATATTCTCCACTGAGGTATTTTCATAATAAGTTCCGGTGAAACTTAAAAATAATTGAGTTCCCAATCGAACAAAGATTTAAAACTGGCCTTCTGTGTCACTTACGATATACGGCTCTCCTATTATGATGAAACTATTAAGTGGGGTATAATGGGTTGTTCCTAGGAATACGACCGAAAGGAGAAATAAGCTTCGGCTATTCTACTCCTCGCTCAACCTGTGCGTTTTTTCATTTCTGAGAGCTTCGTGGAAGTAAGATCGATTATTTTGTCTTAAGTGTCTATTCTCTTGTCCGTTTAAAATAGATTGTGAATATATTTTAAATCCACCAAAAAAAAAAACCAAAAAAATTGTTGTAACTCTTTTTTATTTCCATTTTGTGCATCGCCACTCGATCTCAGTCCTGTGAGCAGCATCCTCTCCACAGAAGAACCGCAGTTGTTATCGAACCTCTTCGTATAGGAATACCCATTTTCAGGAAGGAACCTACCGTAGAGCCACTGGCAGACACAATCGAACTATGCTCAATTGCTCCAAGCACCCCACCGAGGGGTACAGAGGACGCAATCCTTATTCCTGAAATTGTGGCAGACAATTTCGAGTGAGGCACGGGTTAATCAATCTTGTCCAGAACCCCCAAACAGTTCTTCGGTCCATGACAAGAGACCCCGCATGCTCATATCCGGTTCTTCAAACAAGATCACCTCCACAAAGGGGTCCCCAATGTTCCATTATGTACGATTAAGATTATGCTTTTTCCATTCTCTATCGAGGGAAGCAGCGAAATATGGCTCAGAAAGAAACCCCTAGATTATTCAAACTTGGGGACGATCTTGTATCCAAATTCATTACCTGTTTTCTCCCTCCTCTTAAACGACGAACTTCCGCAATGAGATCACCTGATTTCAGCAAGTGCGATGAATCGTTTTATTGAGCTTGGGAATCGTTGCAATGATCTACTTAGGGGCATGTCCAACCATGGGATTCGTGAATTGCTCAGCTTGCTTCATTCTATCAAATGCTTTGGAACGTTTATGATCAAGATCATTGACTCCGCAGCAGGTGAAACTTTTTTGACAAAATGCCTCGCGAATGTTTAAAAATCATCGAGAGCAAGGCCAAAGTTGTTCAAACACGAGCTTATGGCAGTTGTGCCAAGGTAAGTACAACTCTTCCCAACAACGTGTTTCATCTGATGTTGTGAAATAAGGATATTGTCCGAGCATTGCTCTTAGACACAAAGAAACATGCTTCTGCTCCAGATCCGTGCACCTGTCAAGCCGTTGAGCTGAAGTTGTGTTACTTGCGGGGTGCCCTTTCTATCAGAACTGTACAGCCACTCATGACAACGTTTTATCGGGACACAACAAATTCTGGTGTATGTGCACAAGCCGCTGCTGCTAATTACAACCAAGTAAGCTCCAATTCGACCTCAGAATGGTTGCAAATCTATTAGATACCTCCAAGTTTTCCACCCGTTCAGAACTCTCAAGCTATATAATGCTAACAATTTCAATCGGGGAATAAATGTTAACAAAACCCCCAGGGAGAGCAATTTCAACCAAAAACAGAGGTGGAAATTTTAACCAGTCCAATTTCAGTCAGAATCAACTTCATAGACCCCAGGTTAATCAGTCTCCAGCTTATCAAGCCCCCGTTCCTCAGACACACAGTGTCACCAAGAACGATTTTGACAACTACGTCAAGGCTAATGATGCTATCATGAGAAACATGCAAAATAACCTCCACAAACCGAGGTCGTACATGCAATCGAACAAACAAATGAATAATCAATGGCAAATCTGAATGATAAGTTGGCTAAGTTTGTATGCCAATACCGCTTCTACTTCAGGGTCAGGGATCATCCCTGGTAACAACAGTTACTTAACCCTAGAGAAGACTTAAAGGGTATCCTACCGAAGCGGTGTTTCATATCAAGGACCTCCAATTACTACTTCTTCAGTAGTGAAGACAATAACCGAGGTGCAAAGGGACAAGTGCACCTTCTTGCTCACAAAGGCCGCACCCGTCCAACCTCCGGTAGGTCCTGAACCAATCACAACGCCAGTTTTTGAGCCCATTGTTGCTCCTGTTGTGCCCGTGCAAACACTAAACCTTCAGTTTCTCTTCCATATCCTTCGAGGCGTGATAATGAAAAGAGCCGTAATCAAGCTAATGAACAAATCGACAAATTATGATTCTCAAAGAGGATGAGTTTCGAGATTAGCATCTTTCGGATGCTCTTGTTTTTGATGCCCAATTCGCCTCGACTCGAAGAACTTTACTTGGGTCTCCAAGTTTTCTGGGTTATTATTCAAGATGACCGCATTGTACCTCCCGAACAATGTTCATTTCATGAGGTTCGAGTAGACAGGGTTCATTGGAAGTTCGAGGCCAACTTCGTAAGTTTCTTTTATTTCCCATGTAAGGTTCTTAGAGTCGAGGCGAATTTGGGCATCAAAACAAGAGCTTCGTTAAAGCTAATCTCGAAACTCATCTCTTTGAAGATTCATGAAATTTGTCGAATTTGTTCATTAGCTTGATTACGGCTCTTTTCATTTATCACGCCTCGAAGGATTGGAAGAGAAACTGAATGGTTTAGTGTTGGCACGGGTGAAAACAGGAGCATACAATGGGTCTCAAAAAAAATGGAGTTGTGATTGGTTCAGGACTACCGGAGGTTTGGACGGGTGCCGGTACTTGTGAGCAAGAAGGGTGCACTTGGTCCTTTGTCACCTCGGGTATTGGCTTCCTACTGAAGGAAGTAGGAATTGGATGGTCCTTGTTATGCATAAACACCGCTTCGGGTAGTGATACCCTTTAAGTCTTCTCTAGGGTTAGTAACTGTGTTACCAGGGAGTGTCCCTGACCCTGAAGTAGAAGCGGTATTGGCAGTTACAAACTTAGCCAACATATCAGTCAGATTTGCCATTTGATTATTCAATTTGTTTGTTTCGATTTGCATGCTCTGACCCTTGGCTTTTCTTAGTTTGGAGGTTATTTTGCACATGTTTCTCATGATATGCATCATTAGCCATGACGTAGTTGTCAAAAATCGTTCTTGGTGACACTGTGTATCTGAAGGCACGGGGGCTTGATAAGCGGGTGACTGTTTAACTGGGGTATATGAAGTTGATTCTGACTGAAATTGGACTGGTTAAAATTTCACCTCTGTTTTGGTTGAAATTGCTCTCGACGGTTTTGGTTATAGTTTTTCCCGTTGAATTGTTAGCTTTATTTGCTTGAGAGTTCTGAAAGGGTGGAAAAACTTGGAGGTTTGGAGGTCTAATTATGATTGCAACCATTTGAAGGTCGCGGAAATGGAGCTTACTGGGTTGTAATTAACTGCAGCGGATTGTGACCAGATACTCAGAAATGTCTGTCCCGATAAACGTGTCATGAGTGGTTGGACAGTTCTGATGAGATGGGGCACCACCGCAGTAACACAACTTAGTTCAATGCTTTGACAGGTGCAGGAGCTGCAGCAGAAGCTTGGTTCTTTTTGTCTAAGAGCACAATGCGTCGGACAAATATCCTTTTGTTCTAGCAACATCAGATGAAACAGCTGGGTGGAAGATAGAGTTTGTACTTACCTTGGCAACAACTGCACTTAGTCGTGTTTGACGAACTTTGGACTTTGCTCTCGTGATTTTAAACATTCGCGTAAGGATTTTGTCCAAATGTTTCAACCTGTGCGGAGTTCAATGAATCTTGATCATTAACGTTCCAAAGCATATATAGAATGTATCAAGTTGATGCACAATTTGAGAAATCCAAGGTTGCTGGACTCATGCCTAAGTAGTCATTGAAACGAATCCAAGCCTCATAAACGATTCAATCGAAAACCTTTGCTGAAATATGGTGATCTCATGCGAAGATTTCGTCGTTTTAGAGGAGGGAAAACTGGTTAATGGACATTTGGGGATACAAGATCGTCCAAGTTTGATTAGATCGAGGGGGTTCTTTTTCTAGCCATATTCGGGCTGCTCCCTCGATAGAGGGAATGGAAAAAGCATAAGATTAATCGATGAATTGGAACATTGGGACCTTATTGTGGACTGGTGATTTGGTGAAGTAAAGGTTATGAGCATTCGGGTACTTCTTTGTCATGACCGAAAGAACTGTTTGTTCTGGTACAGATTGATTACCCGTGCCTCAGCTCGAATTTGTTTGCCACAAATTTCAGGAATAAGGATTGCGTTCCTCGTACCACTCGTGTTGGGTTGCTTCGTTTGGACGCAATGATCATAGTACGGTGTGTCTGCCATTGCTTCGACGGGATGGATCTTCCTGGAAATGGGTATTCTTTACGAAGAGGTTCGATAAAACTGGCGTTCTTTGGTGGAGGAGGATGCTGCTCACGGGACTGAGATCGATTGGTGCGCGATGCACCAAAATTGGAAATAAAAAAAGAAGTTACATAATTTTTTTTGGTTTTTTTTTTTTTGGTATTTAAAATTTATTCACAATCTATTTTAAGAAGGACAAGAGGATAGACGACTTAAGCCAAATAATCGATCTTATTACGGTAGCTCTCTGAAATGAAAAACGCACAGGTGAGCGAGGAGTAGGATAAGAGCGAAGTCTATTTCTCCTTCGGGTCGTAGTTCCTAGGAACAACCTCTTATACCACTTATAGTTTGTTTTTCAAAATCAGAATGAGGTGAGCCGTATATCGTAGTGACACGAAGGCAAGTTTGAAATCTTTGGTGCGATTATTGGGAACTCAGTAGTTCACCGGAACTTATTTTGTTAATTACCTGAGTTGAGAATATTATATTTTGGTATTTTACCAATTAGTGAATTTTAATTTTTATGGAATTTTTTTTTTTTTTTTTTTTTTGGTTTTTTTAATTTTTATATGATATGTACTAATAAAAATAAAAGAAAAATATTTTTGTGTTTTTTTAATATGATATATTACAATAGACAAGTTCAGTCAAGTGGTATCTTTTTGTTTTGGATTAATAATCGTAGCAAATGCCTCCCCGGCAACGGCGCCAAAAATTTGGTTCGTGTTATGTATACACTTATTATAGCAAACCGTATACAGATCCTAACGATTGCCTTGACCAAGCAAAAGGTCAAATTCTAACAATAAAGGATAAAATACAAAAGATAGAATCAATGATAAAATGATTCCGGAAGAGATATTCCCGGGGGTCGTATGTCCCAACGAAGGCTGCAATTGAAGGTAATCCTGGTTTGTTGAGAAATTGAATGATGTGAGAATTTTAGATATGATGGAAACAGCTGATATTACTTACAACTAAAATTAATTTAATAAAACCTAATTTAATCTACGGGAAACAAGAATTAGGAATTGGGGTATCTTACAAACTACGGGAAACCAAAATTAGTTATAGGGAAATCTAAATTAAATCCTATCATAAAATACGGGGAACAGAATCAGGTATCGGGAAACCTAAATCTTAAAAATTAAGAAAAAAAAATTGCTAATTAAATTAAAATATCAAAATTAAATTCTAATTAACTTAATTTTGAAAAATAAAAAATAGAATTAAAACCGGAGGGCGTTGATGCTAAACGGAAAAGAAACCGGTTTAAAAAACGCACTCGGTTAAAGGGTCTAAGACTGAATTTTATAAAAAATTAAACCTATACTAAATGTTGTATTTTTCCTAGAAACTAAATGACAAAAGAAAATTTTATAAAAAAGAAAAATATTTTTTTTATTAGTTTTTGAATTTTTTATGATTTTTCTAAGATTTAATGAATTAAACAAAAATAAATCTTTTTCTAAAAATTAACACTAAAATTTTTCCTTTTTTTTTCAAAAAATACTAGATTTAAATTGAAAATTAATGCAAAAGAATTTTATTTTTCAAAACTATTTTTTATTTTTTAAGATTTTTATAAGAAAAGTATATAACTAAAATCTATTTTAATTGCTAAGAAAATACAAATTTAACTGGAAAAATATAGAAAAATGGTTTTAATATGCTAAAATGGTGCAGAAAATTAATAGAAACAAAAGCCCTAATTTTTAAAACCCAATTGAACCCTAATTTATTCAATTAAAACTTTAACCTAATTTTTAATAAAACTAAAAAACAAAATATTAACTCTTTTATTTAACCTAAGAAAGGGACAGGGGGGTAAAAGTGGAAAAGAAGTAACTACTAGGGATGGGGGTCTATTATTTGGAATTTTACACTACAATAGAAACGGGTGCCCCTTAACTATGAGAAAACTACCAAACAGACCCTACGAATTTGGCTTATTTTTGCTTATTAAAAAGTGCTTTTCAGACAAAACTTAAAACTACAAAGTTGTAAAACAGCTTGTTCTTACATCTTTAACAAAAGCAATATGACTTAAAACCAAAGAATAAGCTAGAAATTAAGCTGATAATGTTCTGTGTTTTACAGAAAGTTAGCCAATTAACTTGCTTTTTAGATTTTGGCTTTTTTTTTTAGAGCCTTAATCTTGGATGTAAATTAATCTACCAAGAAGCTTATTCTTGTTTAGATGTTGTATGAAAGGGATTTACCTAAACTTACTCTATGTTAGCATATTTAGGAAGTAAATGAGAATGTAAAAAGTGCAAGTTTTCATGGAAAGTTTTTAAGCTTTTTTCAATAAGTCGCGGTCAATGCTTATTTTTGAACTCTAGATGCTGAAACTGTGGAGATAAGCTACACTAGTAGTCTAAAATTCTACTTAGGGGGGTAAAAATAAAAAAAAAGGGGGATTTTTTTTTTTTTTAAAAAAAACTTCACAAGGAAATGAGAAACTTAAAAGTAAAAAATGGCTATAATCCTTTATGATGATATGAAATACACTTGCTGGTGCATTAGTGCTGGTGCAATTGGCAAGGCACTCAGATTCACACTATATCTTTTTAAGAACCTCATCACTAGAATGGTCCTAAGTGTGCTATAGAACAACCTTGAACTCTAAAAAATACTTTAACATCTAAAATCTAAAATTCTAATCGACTGAAATTATGCCCTTGGTGCAAAATGAGAAATTTACACTTAATTTATAAAATACACTCTAACTTTTAAAAGCTGTTAATCTCTTGAATTTATTCCCTTAATCAACTAGAAGGAAAAAGAACAACTTCTAGAAAAGTAAGTTGGACTTTTGAAGTATAAACCAGACTAAACCAAAACACCCTTATTGTATATTAAAAAGGTTGTTTAACTGTTTTTTAGGTAAATGCAGGCTGAGAGAATCAATCATAAGTGAAGTTTAATAACTTTAACTCATTTTTAAATAATTTAAAACAGAAATTAATACAGATTAAAATTATTACTTGAAATTTCGACAATAGTAATTTCACTTAAAACTCTTAAATCTTTTTATATTAAATAACAGAAATATTACAAACAAAACTTCTTGAAACAAACTGAGTACAATAATTTTAAAGCAAACTTTAATTTATAAATTAACTATAGAAAGTTAAAAAACAGGGGTGTGTTACTCGGCTTGTTCTCTTTTCTTTTATAGCAGTCCAAAGGCATTCTTTTGTCTTGGGTTGTGTTTGTTATGAGAGTAGGAAGTCCAAGCACACTCTTTTGACCCTTGGATCCTTTTGTGCTACTTAAACACACCATCTCAGCCATTGAAGGGGTCTCGGGTTGTGTGATTGCCAAGTTGGCAAAGTTATAGGGGTAATGGGGAGGTGGGAAATGGTTAGGGTGAGCTGGGAAGAGTACTGGGGGTAGTGGTTTGGCCTAGAAACCGTGGGAGAGGGGGGTATAAGGTTGGCGGGAAATGGGTTGAGGTACGGTTATGGGTGTAACGGTTTAAAGAGAAGTATGGGGAAGAGGCAAAACTAGCCCTTCATCTTTCTTTCTATTTTCATTTCATTTAAGCCGAAAAAAAACAGTTATAAATAAGTTTAGAAAGTGACACTTTTGGTCCCCGCGTTTTATAACAAAAGAGTAAAAGGAGGTTTTGGGTAATTGCAATAATGGTCCCTCTAGTTTATAACAGCAGATTTATAAAAGGTTTATGGGAATTGCAAATTTGGTCCCTGCTGTTTTTTTATACAAAAGAATAAGGGAAAGTTTGAGTAAATTGCAAAACAGCCCTTGTGTTTGGTTTTTTTTCATTTTTCTTTATAAAACCTTATCTCCATAGGGTTTGCGACAGTTGATACCCATTCGGAAAAATCCATATCACACATTACAAGTCGAAAGAAGTTTAAGATAGCCATTCGCTTACATGTAAAGAGGTGAGGGTACTTGCTAAGTTAACGGTAGTAACGATAGTGATTAGATGAACGAAGAAAAGGAATTGTTCGTATAAACGGATTGCAAATCAAAAGAGAGTTGTTCGTACAAATGCCAAACACGTAGGCTTACTCATTTACAAATAATTATTTACATCCAAAGGCATCCCAATCCATGTAAATAAGAATTAGAAATTTATGGTTCAGCGATTTATAATTTCCTTATTCAAATGACGAGGCATCCCAATACATTCCAATAAGACGATTATAAATCATCCTACTTAAGTATTGCCGGCACAAAACATGATATCAAAACAATATAACGTTAATAAGAAGAAGTTTCCTTGGCGGCATGGTTTTTCAAAATCATAAGACGTAGCGAGAAGAATAATGAGAAGTTAGCCAATCGCGTTCCAATGGTAAGTGTTAAATGACGGCACGATCCGAGGTGACAAGTTAAAGTCATACTCATTAAGATGTACCATAGTACTATACACATACGAAAGTAATAATACCAAATAGACATAAGTGACCAAAAATAGTCAACACTTATATGAGTTACTTTTATATGAATAAGTAGTGGAAATCCCGATGATAAGCGTAAGAGATCGAAAATAAAGTAGCTCATATATACGATTATCCTTATATAATACCAGTATTGATGCTCGAGTGAGTAACGAGAAATCAGGAAATATGCGATAATCGGAGTGGTCAATATTTATATATAACCGACCGATATAAGGTAAATAGTAAGACGTCATAAGATAGACGTAAGAGAACGAAATCATAGCTAAGTGTTATATGTTCATTATCCACGTAATAGTAGTAGAGATGCAAAATAGAGCTTATAAGGGATCAAAGAGCATGCGCGCGCAGATATTAGACAACGGGGAAAGACTTTTAATTTTTTTTTGAAAAACAGTTATAGTCCAGGTTTTGAATACGACCTAGTTCGCAATAACTTGAGCTCTGATACCACTTTGTAACACGACAACGCAACGGAATACCACTTGGGGTGCTACTTCATAGCATAAAGTATAAGTTACAGAAAATGACTCTAAGTGAGACGTTTAGAAAAGTCAACCATTCGATAATTTTCATAAAATGTTAGAGTTACAACAGGTCCCATTTATCATGTATTAGAAAACATTTTCAAACGTTTCTCAAATGCTATTCACATTATAAAGCCTTCAAAAATATATCTGCGCGACTCAAATGCTCCCAATGCTCAGCTAGCAAAATAATAATCTGAGAAAATACATGCAAAATGTCAACAATAATGTTGGTAAATTCATAGGTTTAAGTAAAAGCAGTATAGAAATAATTCAAGTAATATTTCAGTAAGGAAAATAACGTTATAGTATTTCAAAGTATTATTTTCAAAATCCAAGTAGTGATTCAATAATCAAGAAATGTTCAGTAGTAGACCACAAGACTTAAGTAATGTAGACAAGAGAAACAAATTCACCAAGTCCAAAGTAATATGTATTATTGCACTAAGCTCATGACACCGAACCTTAACATGTAATGAAATGTAATCAAACCAGTACTCGAGGTTTGTGCCCCAAAACAGATACAGATGCTGCCAACATCCTACGAAATACCTTAAATGTTAAATGCGTCAATGGTTATCTAGAAACCACAGCCCAGATGGGGATTGTCAATCCCGATAGATCTATTCACAACACTCGCGTTTACTACCTATAGTAATTAACGACTCATGATGAAAGGGGACTTAAATGGCAAAGGAGGTACTTAGGCAATAATATTCAGGCAATAATCTGGATAGCATACTATTTAAAACACTTATGTCCAATAGTAAAACAAGTAATGTGTTCAAAACTCAAGATTTCATATATAGGTATTCAATGATCTCAAATCATATAGTAAGCAAATCAAGCTTTAGTATGTTCATGAGTAAACAACCATGTATCACACATGTATTAGAAGTCATGTAGTAAGCAAGTAAAATCTTTAACAAAAATAGTTATGTAACGCTTATGTAGTAGAAATCAATAAGTTTACTTAGTAAAATGAGCATGTATTCTCACCCCGAAAACAGTTTGTGAAAACCATTAAAAGAGAAGAGGTGAGGCTATGAACTCACCGAGAAGCAATGAAGACCAGAAGAAAAATGAATTTTCGGACATGCGGGAGATCTCTAAGCACCACCTAAAAGGTGTGACGCGACTTAGCTTGATAAAGAAAATCAATATGTAAAAGTAAATCAAATGATCACGAGATATGTTTTTGAGATATGCATGGCATTGCATTAAGACTTCCCCAAACTATTTTTGTTCCAAAATTGGTGTGTAACCTAGGCTAATATGTAATAAAACATCTACTTAGTTTCGTCCCTCAATTCTTATTTTACCCATGTTTACTTGTATGTTTTAAATTTCAGGACAAGACGTAATTTCCCAAATTTTGAAATTAACTCAACTTCCCGAACTCATAGCTCCTAATCCATGATGGATAATATAGAAGGCTTTCTCCTACAGAAATCATTTTGAATATATTTTCTAAAAATTCAGGCCTCACTTTCAAAAAAGTTTTAGAACCACGTGAAAAGACCATTTTACCCCTAAACACCCAAACCAGAATATTTACTTATTTCTTACCCTTCACGAAAACGGACATAAATCCCAATCTATGATATAAATTGAAGTGAGGCCACTTGGAGGTGTTAGGTCTATGTGTCTACTACAGAGCTTAACCTTTTAATGCAACACTTTAGTGAATCAAGCACAAACACACCCTTTAGGGTGTTGGCTGATTTTCGAACCAAGGAGCAACCCAAACCAAATCAAGAATAGATTCATTACAGATTTGATTAGTATAAGAGTGTTTTTTTTAATATAAGAATTTTTAGAAAGAACTATGTGGTCAATCGACGCCATAACTGTCACTCTCGGAGGAGTGTTAAAACTATATCAATGAGAACCACATGGTCTAATATGTTGTACCCTTCTCATGTTTAAACCTATAGCTGCAAGACAATAAAATTCATTATGTAGCGTTGGCGATTAATGACTTTGCGATGACTATCATGCGATCTCGACCAATTAATTCTGAAGCCCAATGGTTTATCCGCCATTCGTGCTAACGTATGTGTTTGCCAGAACCGCTCGCTTTAGGGCTAGCCACGCCCGTGTATTCTCACTCACGCATACACCCTGATGTCCCAGGCTCAGCAGATTGCGCCCGCGCTCCTCCCCCCCACATTCCAACTCCGCCCTAGACGTGAGATGTTAACCTGATTCATTCATGACATGACTGTTGGCTTTAGCCAATAATTTCCCATTAAAATACAACCTATGCTGGTAGGTCACTCATTTGGACTAGTTTCAGTTAATGGGGGTGTAACTTGGTCATCCGAGTGACGGTTAACGGCGCTCCATCCAATGCCCTACATACACTTTGTGATGTTTCTTAGCATAGATAGCAAAAGTATAAAATCACAGGCCTTAGGCCAAATTCTTTCTGTTTTTGGTACCAAGCGCGTTTTTATTCTACTGATCCAAAAGCAGAGCGCACATTAATCGCTCAAAAAATTCCATCTAAAAATCAATTCTAAACAACATGTCAAATCCCATTTAATGCAATTCCATAATAATAGAACTTCATGATATCTCGCATACTCATCAAAAAAAGCGCAGATATAATATAGATAATCAAAATCACCTTAATTAGTAAGGCATGACCGAAGCCAGAAGAAGATTAATCATAAATCAAAGATCAGAAAACTTACAAGATTAGATAAGAAATCTAGTGAATCAAACACAAACACACCCTTTTGGGTGTTGGCTGATTTTCGGACCAAGGAGAACCCAACCTAAATCAAGAATAGATTCTACCCTTTTAATTAGTTGTTAAACACTTGCTTAAACCAAACCCGCCAATCAACTCTTGCAAAAAGCCCCACGCTTATCTATTGTGAAAACCACTACTTTTTAATTCTTGGATTAATCTTGAACATGAGATGAATTGGAATGTACATGGAGAGACACCATTTAGTTATATCTTGAAAGCTTTATGTGTCTTGAATACTTGAATTAGATAAAAAAAATGAAAACTTATCAATTGTTGGTGGTGATGGTGGTGAAGCATGAGATGGAGCAGGGAAGGAGAGAAGAAGGGAGAAAATAAGAAACGTGGTGTGTGTGTTTCGTCGATTTGTGTGTGTTTTGTGGGCCTGTGCCTGTCAATTGTCTCCTCCAGTTATATTTCTTTGTTTATTTTTTTTGTATTGGGTATATTTATATTGAAGTAAAAGTTTATATGTAGACTATGTCTTTTGGTAATACATTGTCAAGGATTTATGCTTAATACGCAAAATTAGGCATAATTGTCATAAATACATAAAAATTAAATAATGAGTGTTTTGGTTTTTAGTTTTGGAGGAACTAGAGATGGAAACGGTGGTGTTTGGTTTTTAGTTTGTGGAGCCATTTAAAACAATTATGGATATATGTGTGTGTGTGTGTGTGTGTGTGTGTGTGTGTGTGTGTGTGTGTGTGTGTGTGTGTGTGTGTGTGTGTGTGTATCATTTTTTTAAGATTGTACTACACTAATTTGGGCTTAAACATTTATTTAAAATGTTAAAATTGTAAAAATACTATTTTTGACACGACTTCGGCAAAAACGCGAGAAAGTCAAGAAATACTAAAATAAGAATTATTTAGTTTCCGGAGCTAAAATATGGATTTATCGATTTCTTACATGATATAACGGATAAATATTCAAGGCACGACTCACGAATAATTAAAAACGACGATTTTTACCAAATCAGCTAACGAGTAAAACATGAATTTTCCTTCAAAGGTAAAAATAGGAACAGTGTCGAGATTTAATATTGACCGCAAAATACGAGATGTCACAGTTTCTAACTTAATCTATGTTTTATCTCATTTTCAGATTATGAGAAGAACATTTCATATTATCGGTTTATTCAAGATCACAGTAGAAACATATAGAGGGTATGTAAGACAATTGCGAATTTTAGTTATGATAATATAATGTTAACATATTTTTTCATTTTATAATACAATTTCAAAGTGAAAGCACATCCAAATATGTTTTACTGAGGACAATTCAAAATGGAAGTTAGAGGGGCTCTGGTCATTCCCAATGACAACAATGTGGCTGTAAGTATCACATTTATTTTGTTGACTTTATATGGAAGTAAAACATATGTATTAGCTGACTTTATGTGTGATGTAGAAGTACAACCAAGTCGAAGAAACATTCAGAAATTGCCCTCACACGGGGATCAAATTTGATTGGATTATCATACGGGAAAAGTACATATTCACAAGGTAAAGGTAACCATCTAGCTTAGAAAGTATGGGCTGTAATGGTTCGGTCTTTGGGAACTTTGTAAAAAACTATATGAATATAGTGCTAACTTTGATTACATGAAAATAAATTATATTGTTTAGTAATCTGTTTTTTTCTAATAACATCAGTTAGGGAGTTCTACATACAAAAATACATTTGAGTCAATTTTTAACCCGTTTAACAGTAGAGATAAAGTATAACCTAAATCAATTAGGATTGACACATGCCACCTCTAATGTTAGTTACGTTGACGACAATAGTGTATAAGGCATCTTTATTATAAGATTTGAGCAAGTTTTCTTATAGAATAACTCTAATGAACATGTGGTTGCAGTTTGGCTATAGTACGTTTCACAAAACTGGCCTTAGCTAATTTAACTTGATACTTATCAAAGCTGACTTATAATACATCCTATTTACCATGGAGGCATCAAAACGGGATTATTGATGTCTACATAGCCAAAACGGGATTGCTGAAATGCCCTTTAGTGTGGAGGACATGGGTGAAATTGTTTCAAGATTTACCACACCACTGAGTTGAGTGTTGTCGCTGATATGTCTTTGTTTTACATTATAAATAGTAGCATCTTTGGATTATAGTAGCATCTTGGATTGACAAAAAAATCATGACGGGAATAGTACAAGACGTATAATAGCATCTAGGATTTTTCTCTTTGGATTATAGTAGCATCTTGGTAGCATCTAGGATTTTTCTCTTGTCATGGTTCGTTGTAATTGGTAAGAGTTTTTTCATCATTTTTGTAGCCTTCGTAGTTAATACCGGACCGAACCGGACCGACCAGACCGAACTGAACGTATTTCGGTCCGGTCCTCAGTCTGGCATTTTGGACCAATTCGGTCTTCGGTCCGGTCGGTCCGGTCCGGTCCAGTCGGTCTTACCAAAAAACCCAAACATTATGCCTTGTAGGACCGGACCAGACCGAAGACCGAACTAGACCGGGCCGACCTGGACCGGACCGTACCATTTCGGTCCGGTCCTCGGTCCGACGTTTTAGACCAATTCGGTCTCGGTCCGGGTTTGGACCGATACTCACCCACACCGCAATATATTGAAGTTATAGGTCTGAACAGTTACCTCATCCATCCATTTTGCCCATCCTAACCTTACACTATTATTATTTTCTATTTGTTGTAGCAACCATAACCTTATATAATTATGCATTCCTATGGGTTCGAAGTGATGACATATAGTATGAACACCAAGCTTATTGGGCTTAGTTCATAATATACGCATATGGGCCCAGGCCCAATGCAACAAATAGCCTGACAACTAAGCCCGACAAGGGTTATGCTCTGGATACTCTGAAGACGCACGTGAGTATCTTCAAAGCCGCACCCGTTGCACCTCCACGGAGAAACGTTGACCGCGGAAGGATACTCATGTCCGCAGACACGATTACACGTGGACCCTTGCCCGACAAGGGACCCACTCTGTCCTCCAACAGTTACAAGCGAAATACTAGGAAACCCTAGTATTGGGCTTGCCTATAAATAAGGGTCGTTTCACACCCCCAAAAAGGTACATTCTGTCTAATCATTATTACACACACATACCTTGACATTCTTACGTTCTCTAACAAACATGTATACTTACTCTCATGCCGGAGCTTAATCGTGGGGTCCGCCCCACGGTAAGGCTAACGGTTTACTCTCATTTTTGCAGATTGCCCCTTCATCACTTGAATTAGTACAAGATCTATATCAGAACTTACTTGCTGGTCCAACCCATCGAGTGACCCAGACCCACATTCACCCCAGCACGCTTTTTGTACTAACAAGTTGGCGCCATCTGTGGGATCAAAATAACTGCGTTCCTCGAAAATACTCACCATAAGCAACCATGAACAACTTACCCCTAGCTATCTCAAGTCCGACGTGCAGAATACGACAGGGAAAGACAAACAAACCCCTTAGGGCTCCGCGAGAACTACATCCGCTGTAGATCTCAAAGAATTCTGCGAGAAACACTATGAGAAACTACTACCAATCATGCTAGATAAGTATGAGTATGAGTAGAGAAAGAAAGAAAAATTAGAGGAAGTTAAAGCGCGACTTGACTTTGGTGAGGCTCGGAAGAAAAGCACTAAGGCGCAAGAGTCATCATATTCTGAATCTAGGACAATGTCTCCTAGAAGACACAGATATTCTCACAGCTTGCGCCAGAGTTCTAGCGTCTTCACAAGGTTAAAGCGGGAAAGGTCAAGATCACCGCGGCATGACCATAAGAGCAAGACAATAAGAGAAAGTACCGTATTCATGAGACATAGAAATAGAGGACAGAGCATTTCTGCATACTCCGATAGCCGTCAGGAAAGCTCAAGGTATACAAAAAATCACTCTGAAAGTGAAGATAGTAAAGGGGGACACTGGAAGTCTAAATCACGAAAGCATAAGTCCAGTATTGAAGATGACGACCTCTCCCAACCTTGGGTATGTGCCAAGACTGATCCATTCACGTCTCAGATCCGTCATTTCAACTTCCCAAAAACACGAATGCATAGTCATGTAAAAACATACAATGGAAGTGAAGATCCGGAAGATCACTTGAAAATCTTCCAGGCAGCAGCAAAAAAGAAAAGATGGGCCATGCCAACGTGATGTCATATGTTCAACTCCACACTCATCGGAAACGTTCAGGTGTGGTTTTGACGATCTTCCTCCAGAATCCATAGACAGTTATAATGACCTGAAAGAAGCATTCTTGAAAAATTACCTCCAACAGAAAAAGTGCATCAGAGACCCTATAGTGCTCCATAACATCAAGCAAACAAACGGGGAGTCCACAAAAGACTTCATACAGAGGTATAAGTTAGAGAGTGGGAACGTTAAAGGGGCACCAGAATGCATGAGAATCTCCGGATTCGTACACGGAATCACTAACTCTGAACTTATCAAAAGATTCCATAAGAAAATTCCAAAAATAGTAGACGAGATGATGTAACTAGCCACATCTTTCCTTCAAGGGCAAGAGGCGGCTTCAAATCAGGAAAGGAAAAAGGCCCCTTTGGCTTGGAAACATCAGGAAGGGGGTCACAGGCAGGATTTCAAAAAAGGGGAGGCTTCTGCAGCCAACATATGCAACAAAGGAGGCCGGATAGGTTCACCCTTCTCACAAAAACCCCAAAGGAGATTCTGGCCTTAGAAAAAGGAAAATTTAAAACCCCACCTTCGATGACAACCCCGGTTGAAAAAAGAAATGCAAACAAATTTTGTGAATTCCACGGAGAAGTAGGGCATAACACAGATGAATGCAACCATCTAAGAAGACAAATTGAGGATATGCTCAAAGCCGGGAAGCTGTCGCATATAATCAAGGAGCTAAAGCAAAACAGCGAGAAAGACCATTAGAAAAAGAAAGGCGAAACCTCCAGAAAAGAGAAACCTCAAGCAATTCTAATGATTCAGCTATGGCAAAAGGTAGTGAGGCAAAAGATAACTCAAAGCTTCCCACCTAATCTTAAAATATCATTCCCTCCTTTAGTAAACGATGAAGGAGCAGAAGGTCCCCTGATAATAGAAGCAAAGATCGGAGGCCATCAAGTACACTGCATATGCATTGATGGAGGGTCATCCTTTGAAATACTCTATGAGCACTGCTTCAATCGACTTCATCCAGAAATAAGAAATCAAATGGTCCCAGCCATAACCTCGCTAGTAGGGTTCAGTGGTGAAATAAAATGGCCATTGGGACAAATAACACTTTTGGTAAAAATCAGGGATGACGAACACTCAACGTCAACATAGATGGATTTCATGGTGGTAAGATCAACATCTCCATATAACGGAAATATTGGAAGGCCAAGA
This sequence comes from Tanacetum coccineum, assembly GCA_026074375.1. Taxonomy (NCBI): domain Eukaryota; kingdom Viridiplantae; phylum Streptophyta; class Magnoliopsida; order Asterales; family Asteraceae; genus Tanacetum; species Tanacetum coccineum. The sequence continues at coordinate 71,047 of BQNB010006390.1, read as the reverse complement.
TTACAAAAAATACAAGCGGTCCCATCAACAATGCATGGAATGATAAAATTTCCGGTCACGGGAGGAATACTTACGCTAAGAAGCAGTAAAATCATTCCAATTGAATGTGAAATGGTCTCCGGGCCAGAGGACCACCAACCCCCCACAGTCAACAAAGTAAAAGAAGAAAGGATCAAAGTGGCAATCAATTCGGAATATCCAGAGCAGACAGTGATGATTGGTTCTAACCTCACGGAGAGAGCCCGAGTTAAGATGTGTAACCTACTCCAGCGGAGTTTGGATGTATTCGCTTGGATCCCGGCAGACATGACGGGCGTCCCAAGGCATATAGCGGAATATAGGCTGAACGTACAGCGAGGAGAGATGGTGCCAAACGGTTTAGGCAGAAAAAAAGAGGTCAAAGCAGCGAAAGGAAACACAGTATTATGACAGAAGTCTACCAAGCATTGTGGCTGCCGAGTTTCATGAGGGATGTTTATTACCATGATTGGCTTTCCAACCACGTTGATGGTAAAGAAAACATGTGACTACAGTTGGGAGATTGTGTCATGTCGACTCTCTTTAAAGGACCTCAATAAAGCATGTCCCAAGGACGGGTACCCTCTGCCAGAGATAGACTGAAAGGTCGAATCCCTATGCGGATTCCCCTTCAAATGTTTTCTGAATGCATACAATGGGTATCACCAAATACAAATGGCAGAGGAGGATGAATAAAAAACAGCGTTAATCACAAACCAAGGTATTTTTTGCTACACGAAAATGCCTTTCGGTTTGAGAAACGCTGAAGCAACCTACCAACGGTTAGTTGACAGGGCATTCCACGGATAAATTGCTGGAAATCTTGAAGTATATGTGGACAACCTAGTCATTAAAAGTCGTACGGAGGATGAAGTCGTCCGCGACATAGAAGAAACATTTAGAACACTTAGAAAAATCAACATGAAACTAAACCCAAAGAAGTGCACCTTCGGAGTTGAAGAAGGAATGTTCTTAGGATACCAGGTCAATACTAAACGCATTAAGATATGCCCAGACAAGGTAGACGCCGTACTAAGCCTTCAATCACCAAAATGCCTGAAAGACGAGTAGAAATTAAATAGGAAGTTAGCAAGCCTAAACAGGTTTTTAGCAAAATCAGCAGAAAAATCGTTACCATTCTTCAAAACTTTGAAGAAATGCACGAAGAAAAGTGATTTTCTATGGACAGAAGAAGCGGAGGCTGCATTTAGACAAATGAAGGAACTCATAGCAAAGTTACCCATGCTCACCGCGCCAAAAGAAAAAGAGGAACTCATCATCTATCTAGCAGCATCAAAGGAAGCGGTTAGTGTTGTGCTAATGACGGAAAGAGAAGCCAAGCAAATGCCAATCTACTTTGTCAGCCGGGCGCTAAGGGGTCCAGAAGTAAAATACACCTCCATGAAAAAACTGGTGCTAGCACTAGTGCATGCAAGCAAAAGGCTAAAAAGATACTTCCAAGCACACACAATCATAGTAGTAACGGATCAACCCATTAAAAACATACTATCAAGCCCAGAAGTCGCTGGTAGGATGCAAAAGTAGAGCATACAACTAGGGGAATTTGGCATACATTATAGGCCAAGAGTATCTGTTAAAAGACAAGTGCTAGCCGATTTTATCGTGGAAAGACCAGAAGAAGAAGACACGGACGACTCCACAAAGGAAGAAGAACCGCTCCTGGCACATTGGACCTTGTTCACAGATGGGTCATCCTGTGTTCACGGATGCGGAGTGGGAGTGATACTCATGGATCCGGAAGGGACAGAGTTTACGTATGCTTTAAGGTTGCAATTTAAAGCAACCAACAATGAAGCAGAATATGAGGCTTTGATCGCGGGATTGCGGATCGCAGAAAAAATAGGAGTCCAAAATCTGCAGGTAAATGTAGACTCAAAACTGGTAGCAAATCAAGTAAATGGGACTTACATAGCAAAAAAGACAGATATGATCAAATACTTAGAGAAGGTAAAAACATTGGCTAGTGCTTTTCAGGAGTTTTCAATAAAGGAAGTTCCAAGAAATGAAAACAAAAAAGCAGATGCACTAAGCAAAATGGCATCTACCAGCTTCGCACATCTCAACAAACAGGTGTTAGTAGAAGATCTGAAAGAAAAATCCGTGAACAAAATCGAAATACTCGTCGTGGTAGAAGAAGAAGGGGATTCCTGGATGACCCCGATTCATGAATACCTCACAGACGAAACTTTACCAGCGGAACTAAAGAAGGCAAGAGCGATAAAACAGAAGTCACAGCGTTTCGCCATCATCAACGGAATCCTATACAAAAAATATTTTCTAGGCCTATGGCTTCGATGTGTAGGACCCTTACAAGCAAACTACGTCTTGCGAGAAATACACGAGGGCTCATGTAGCATGCATGCTGGCACGCGATCCATCGTTGCCAAAGCTCTAAGGATTGGTTACTACTAGCCGACGATGCATAAGGATGCAAGGGCACTTATAAAAACATGCCAGGAGTGCCAAGTACACAAACCTGTCCCAAGAAATCCGCAGGAAAGACTGAATCCAATCACATCTCCATGGCCATTCTACAAATAGGGTATTGACATAGCCGGGCCTTTCCCAGAAGGACCTGGCAAAGTCAAGTTTCTAATAGTGGCCATGGACTACTTTACCAAATGGATAGAAGTGAAACCAGTGGCAACTATCATAGGAAACCAAGTAAAAAAGTTCGTATGGGAAAACATAGTATGCAGATTTGGTCTTCCGGGAGAAATCATATCCGATAATGGGAGTCAATTCCGAGACAACCCCTTCAAAGACTGGTGTGAAAAATTATGCATTCAACAGCATTTTGCCTCTATAAAACATCCCCAGACAAAAGGGCTGGTAGAAAGAGCAAACCGGAGTTTGGGGGAGGGAATAAAAGCAAGCCTGGGCAAAGACAACAAGAACTGGATGGAAGAAATTTCTCATGTCCTTTGGGCACACCGTACCATGATCAAATCCAGTAACGGAGACACTCCGTTCTCACTAACTTACGGAACGAAGACTGTCATCCCAGCAGAAATCGAAATGTCAGGACAGCAGAAGTAGACGTGGCTAAAAATGATGAAGCATTGGAAATCAACTTGGAACTACTAAAAGAAAAGTGCGAGCAAGCAGCCATCAGAGAGGCAAAAAGCAAGAGACAAATGGAAAAGTACTACAACACCAAAGTTCGAAACACGAGCTTCAAGCCAAGAGACTTGGTGTATCGTAGCAACGAAGCAAGCCGTGCAGAAGATACCGGAAAGCTAAGACCCAAGTGGGAAGGCCCATATGAAGTTACAGAAGCACTTGGGAAGGGATCATACAAGCTAAAAGACCGAAACGGAAAAGAGCTTCCGCGGACCTGGAATGTTTGCAATCTTAAGAAGTGTTATATACACAAAATGTAAGCAGCTTACCTATAAGGACTCCATGATGGGAAAAGCATTTTTACTTTATTCCTTGTAAGAACTTTTAAATATTGTGTAATGTCTTTTAATGAAAAAGTGAATACTAGCTACCTTCACAAGTTCTGCTTTGAAAAATTCTAATTTGTTACTTTGCAAAGTTATCTGTTATATGTGATTAAGCCGCGCACGCACGGAGCATGCCTCCACCAATGTTATTCCGCATAACAAAAAGGATGAGTAACCTACAAACAAAACTCAAAATGCATAAGAGGCATTGCAAGCCTGACAATCAAACAAGCCTATTATAACATAGCATATCCCAGTGATATTAAAGAAAGCAAAAACTTTAGACATAGTATATCCGGATGCAGATTATTGCAAAAGCATCATTGTAACTAAGGTCACCACGGATAAAAGTGTTAGAATATTTTGATTACAAACAAAAAAAACAGCAAAGAGGTCACATGCGACCGCGGAAGACCAAGCAAACAAGCTCAAAGAACAACGTCCCTAAGGTTCGTTCTCTAATTTAGAGAACACAAGATCACCAACATCAACATCACCTTCAGTTGAGCCTCCAACCTTTTCTTCACCTTTGGGCCTCAGAGTAACATTCTCTGGGACCGCACCTACCAAATCCGGGTTCTCATAATCCTCTACCAAAAGGAAAGGATCATAACTGGGATGAATAACCATGGTAGACAAAGCCGTGGTAGTAAGTGCCGTAACCGGAGGCTCAGTAGAGGTCTTTAGGAGAATGGTCAAAGCTTCAGCGGATAAAGGGTGATCTATGGAAACAAATACATCTTTCAGAAAAGGAAGACGCTCAATAAGGTTCCTCTCCATCTTCCGCACCCTTCCATGACAAATGTCCAAAGCAACAGACAATGCTTGACTCCCAATCAAAACTTTATCTTGCTTACAATACACAGGAACCATTAGCTGACTCACATCAGGCTGAAGATTAGTCACCCCTAAAACCTCAGCCACGACATCGTCCAAACGAAGAAGGTCCATAACATCCCAAGTACTGGCATCCTTCTTCGCAGATAATTCCTGGAGAAGCGGAAAGTCCAAACCACGAAGATCCTGGACAGCAGAATTAAAGTCAGCCTCCGCAGAGGGATTATACGCTTCAAGATCACTTAGACATCTCCCAGCCTGTCCATGTTCAATTCCAGCGGCCAAACCCTCCTGCATCCCTTTCTCGATAGCACGGCCAAAGGCATTTCCAAGAGCCTCCATATAATCAGTAGAGTTGATACACTTAGCCATTAGAAGTTTCATACCATGAGTTAACAACCATCTCCGCCCCGCGATGGCGTTAAGGAGGTACGGATGAAAATTATCCTGGAAGTGCATACAACACCTGATAAAGTCAGCATCAATCTCGTCCAGTCTAGCTTCAAGAGGTTTCATGAGATTATCTTGGAATTCCTTCAGCTGTTTCATGCTCCCCTCATACGTCTCCAGTTTCTCACGGAGACCCGCGGATGAAACTTCCAACTCATGCACCTACGGATAAAAAATATATATATATAAGAAAAGGAAAATACAAAAATGTGAAGAGGACAGTTAAGGATAGAAAAATATACCTGATTCACAAGACTTTGGTTCTGAGACCTCAAAGAAGAAGAAGAGGTTTCCAAGTCAGAAAGTTCACGGTCTTTCTCAGCAATAATAGACTCGAGGCTTGTCACTTTCAAATTCAGAGCACTGGGGTCTTGCTCAAGAAGCCTGTTGTACTCCTTAGCGGAAGCAGCCTCGCCTTGGAGCGAACCCTCAATAGCCTTGAGACTAGAAATTCGAGCACGGAGTCGAGCCACCTCCATAGACTCATCCTTCACTTGTAACAACTAAGACCTTAACCCCTCAATTTCCTTATCCTTCACTTGCAACAAATCATTCCTCTCCTCAACAAGGGACTTCCATCTCCTCTTCTCCAAGATGTTATACTCAGCACGCATCCTAACCTCAGAACTCAAACTCAAATGGCGTGCGGCAAAAACATTAAACTCAGCAAATAATTGTTCATGCTCCATGCCGCGAACAGTTTTGAAGAAAGCGGGAGGGGTAAAATGATCAATCATATTGGCACAAGACCGCCCATCGTTCAGCTCAAAACCTCTAGTCATGGACCATTCAGGAATATAAATTTCTTGCAAATCAATGTCTGCAGCCCCCTCCGTACGAATACTCCCAGCAACAAAATCACTACCTAACTTACCTGTAAAAAGGCTAAGAGTGTGATCCGTCTTCTCAGATAAACTAGAACCAACAAAAGGGGACGGATCTGACACATTCTCATCCTTGCCAACATCAGCAAGAGTAACAGTCGTAGTAGCGGCAGCAGAAACAGAGGCCGTTACGGTAGTGGCCACAGTCACTACCAGAGCGATAGACCTGACAAAAGAACCAACCTCAGAATCCGTAGATTTAGCACCTGAGTGATGAGAAGAATCGGATAGTACCACGAACCTCATGGGGGGATCAACAGTATGCAAAGAAGGACTAGTCACGGAATCGGTATAATCTACGCCCTCCTCCAAAGGTGAAGCTGTCACAGATGAAGTAATAAAAGGTAAGGTAGGAAGAGTTGCGACACCCTGTTCTACCCTTAATCGAGAACCTCGAAGCAACCTATTAATAACACCAGGAGACTGGTATGTGCTTAAATACACATACCATTTTCCATAATAACCGGACTAAAATGACCAAAAACGTACCAACAATACATTGTATTTGTATGTTTTCTCTTATATTATGCAGGAAACGGATATCCGAGAAAAGGACAAAAAATCAAGCAAAAACAGACAAAACCGAGCACGAAATGGAAAAGCGTGGAAAAGCCAAAGTCAAGTCAAAGCCAAAAAGTCAACTAAGAAAAGTCAAAGTCAACCAAGAAAAGTCAAAGGTCAAACCCGAAGCCGTAACAGAAGAATACTTAATGGGCCCACCCGAACCCATCTAATGGGTCGGGTCAGCCCATTAGTATATTATATAAAGACCAAAATCCCAAATTCCTTTTATAAGAAACCGGCCCAAAATAAGAAAAGTATAAGCCCAATACAGTTTTTATACCTTTAACCTTTAACCATCGTTATATCACACAAGGACCTAACTTGAAATAAAACCATATAACCTTGAGGGCCATTTCTGCCAAGTCCTCTAAACCCTTTTTACCCCACAAGGACTTCACATGTAATGAAACAATATACCTTGAGGGACCTCTTCTGCCATGTCCTAAACTTTCATTCCCACCACAAGGACTCCCCATGTCATAAACTTATACACTATAAGGGACCATTTTTGCCAAATTTCAAACCCTTACCCTGCATATAACTCAAAACAGAGTATTAAAACCCCATTTCCCGCCATTGCCCTGCACCCTTCCCTGTCACTTTCTCACCTCGATCACTGTTCACACCACAACAAAAACTTCACTCTTAGTCACACCCCCACCTCACTACACTCCAAGACACCTTGGTAATCCCTCAATACCCTATTGGTTGGTGAGAATGACAAGAAGATAAACGGCTGTGATGATAGACCTTGGGCTCAAAGAAACTTCAATGGCTTAGATTGATTTTGGGACTCTACTCACTAAAGAAGCACAACAAGAAGAGGTCAAGACTTAGTTTTAGTATATATAGGACTATTATAGTTCATAGTTCCTTTGTCGAATTTTGTTAAGAGTCAAAAGCTTGTAAACATCATTTGTACCAATTTTAATCATTGCATTTTTAATATATTATCATTTAAATTTCTTGTCATTTAAATACTTGCAATTTAATTTTATGCAATTTACAGTTTTAATTTAATTCTTGTCATTTAAGCTTACTAGTCTTTTAATACTGTTTTTCTAAGCACTTGTATAAGCTTTTAAGCCATTAAAAGCTTGTATAAGTTTGTTTTAAATTTCTGTCTTTAAAAATCCAAAAATACCAAATAAAATTCACAAATAAACTCTCCCCTCAAAGTACCTCAGCATTTGGAAGAAAAGCCAAACTTGGAAGGGCTTTTGAGACCACTACTAGCTTGTCTTTGACAAGCTAGACCTTGTAGATTGCTTTGTTTGCTTTGTTTTGAGCAAGGGCTTGGTAAGTTCTCATTTTTCATTTTTTAGCTTATTACTATTCATTAGCTTATTTAGTGCTTATTTTATGCTTATCTAGCTTATTTATGTCCTTATATGCTTATTTGTCTTTACTTGTTGCTTGTATGTTGCTTGTTTAAGTTTTTCCTTTAAAACTGTCTTATTTGCTTGAAATTTGCTTATTTCCTTTTTGCTTTTTAAGTATTTAATATGTGTTGAAGTTTGTTCATCTTTGCTTATTTGTCATGGCTTTTATTCTGCCTTTAACTATCTTTGCTTAAATCTTTGTTTAATTGTCTTAAAATTGTATTTTCAATCTTAAAGGGGTGTTTGGCATAGTGGGCCAAAAGTGGGTAAATTTAGCTTAAAAGCCATTGGGTCATTTTGGCATCTTTATTAAGCCTTCTTTGTTCCATATTAAGCTGTTTTTAAGAAGTTTTAACCTTGAATGATTGTTTTTAAGTCTTTACTAATTTGTCTTTGAAACTGTGGTGATAAAACAGTCCACAAGAGCTTATTGGATTAAGCCTTCAAAAACTGCTTTTAAAGGATATTTTAGTGTTGTTTTATTGTGTCAAATAGAGTAGGATTAGTTTTCTTTAGTTTACCATTTGTGTCTTTTCAAATCTGTCAAGTTTTTGTTTAGTAAAATTATGTGTAAAAAAACTGTCTTTTTGATCTTAAAATTTCAGTAGGTAAAACTTGTTTTTAGATCTTAAAAATTTGTGCACAAGTTCATTTGAGGGTGTTCTTAATCTGTTTTGTCTTGTTTTTAAATTTTAAGCTCATTTGTCAGCTTATTTATAAGCCTGCTTTAGCCTATTTGTCCTTTAAAGGAAACCAAAAAATAGCAAATCTGTGCAAGATAGCCTTTTCATTAGACTTTTTCTTGGCCTATAAGTGTTTCAAACCCCTTATTGATTGCTGATTTTAGAAGACCTTAGGACAGGCTTTAAGCTCATATAAGCCATATGCCCATAAGGATCCTTTTAGTGGCTTAAAAATAAGCCCAAAGTGGCCCTTAAGGCTGTTTGGTATGCCAGTTTTGCCATATTGCTTATTTTGATTTTCTTGCTTATTAGGCTATTTTCTTTGCTTATTTCTGTTAGTGCTTGCTTATTAGGTATAGGTTTCCATCTTTCTTTGCTTATTTATGTTTTACATTTGCTTATTTGTTTTAAAAAGTGCTTAACAGTTTGCTATTTTAGTCCTTAGTGTTAAAACCACAATCTGTCAGCTTATTTCCCTTTATTTCCAGCTTATTTTTCAGATTTATAAAATGTCTTTTTTTATATTTGCTTATTTTTATGTGTTTTATAATTTTGCAAAAAGAAAATTTAAAAAAAAGTTTTTAAAAAAAACGGAAGCCACATGATTAGAACCCGTGACCTCCCTTTACACACACACACGTCCCACACATCCCACACACTAACCAACTGCCCTTGGGTCTTTTCACCTGCCATCCTTGCACAAACAATTCCCTTAACCCCATTTTAGCCCAATAAGCTTATAGCCCGTTTTAGCTTTTTACCAGCTTATTTTGATAAGCTGCTTTCCCCAGCTTATTTTTCTTAGATTAAGCTTAGTTTAAGCTATTTTTCAGAATTTTTCCAGATTTTTTATAAAACGTTTAGTATTTTTTTTATAATTAATTTTAATTAAATCAGTTTTTAATTCATAAAAAAAATACTAAAAAGTCAAAAAAATATAATTCTTTTTTTTAAATTTTCTTTTATCATTTTGCACTTAGGAAAAATAGATTTGCTCTAGTAGGGTTAATTTTGAAAATTTTGAGTTTCTAAAGAACGGGATTCGGGTCTGGTTCTCGCTTTTAGCTTTTAATCACTTTTAGCTTTCGTTTTTAGGTTTCCCTTACTCGTTTTTGCATTTTAATTGTAGAATTAGTAATCCAATCCAAAAAATCTTTATCCATTCAATTCACGCGATCACAAACGTAATCCAATTTTCAATTTGCACCTCGTTGGGAGAACGACCCGGGTAGATTTTTGAGGGATTTTGTTTTGGATAGAAACAAATATTTTAAAAGCCTCTCGGAATACTTATTTAGCCTATTTATTTATATATTTATATAATCAAAAAGGTTGAGTTTAATCCTACAATCATTTTTGGCGCCGCTGTCGGGGAAGTGTAATCGATTATCGTTTCGTTTGAAGATTAGTTTTTGAAGACCCTTTCCTCGTGAAGTTATCATTCCCGTTTATGAATATTTTATTTGTTTAAAAATATAAAAAAATATATAAAAATATTTTTCATTTTCTTTTATTAGTATTAGTATAAGATAAAATAAAAAAAAATCAATCAAAAACATAAAAAAATTGTCCTTAATCAAGAAATAAAATCCATCATCAATATAATGCTTGCATCTTGAGCATTATCATAATAAGTTCCCGATCAAAAGATTCAAAACTTGCCTTTGTGTCACTTGCGACGTACGGCTCACCTTTAGAAGTTTAACAAACTCTAAGAGGGGTATAAGGAGGGTTGTTCCGAGGAACTACGACCCTAAAGGAGAAAGGTTTTTAATAGCTTCGCGCTTTCCTACTCCTCCGCTCCTTTGTGCGTTTTTCTTTTAAAGAGCTACCGTGAAGCTTGTCGATTATTGGTTTAAGTTATTCGATCTCGTTTTGTCCATTAAAATAAATTGTGAAATCAATTGAAAAACCAAAAATATTTTTCTTTTAATCTTTTTAGTGCATGCGCACTCGTTCTTCTTCTAATCTCGTTGGTAATTCTTCTTCTAATCCAACCACCACAAACCCGAAACGTCGTAATCGTAGACGTTCTAATCAAAGAGTCGAACCGTTCGCTCTTGAAGAATCACCCGTAGTTACGATGGCCGATCAACGTATTATGGCAGAATTGCTCCGTGCACCCACCGAGGGTTATGCGGAGGCAATCATGGTTCCACCAATTCTTGCTGAGCATTTCGAGCTCAAGCATAGTCTCATTAATATGATGACTTCGGACCAATTCTTCAGACTTGAGAAAGATAATCCTCATGACCACATCCGTTGGTTTAACAAAATAACTTCCACAATCAAATACAAGGATGTGCCGACTCAGACATTAAGCTTATGCTTTTCCTTTCTCTCTTGCGGGGGCAGCCCGTCGTTGGCTTAAAAAGAACGCCCCGTGGTATCTATTCTCACTGGGAAGAGTCTCTGTGTGTCAAAATTCTTTAATAATGAATTCTTTCCCCCCTCAAGAACGACAAACCTTCGAAATGAAATTTCTAATTTTCAACAAAAGTTTGATGAATCGTTTCATGAGGCGTGGGACCGATACAAAGATCTCCTTCGTGCTTGTCCTCATCATGGTTTCACCGAATTGCACCAACTTGATACTTTCTACAATGCCTTGAACCCGGCCGACCAAGATTCCTTGAATTCTGCCGCCGGTGGCAATCTTTTGGAAAGAAGTACTCAAGATGTGTTGACGATTATCGAAAACAAATCCAAGGTCCGCAATTCACGAAACAAATCGGTTGTTTCTCAAGTGAAATCAAGTGATGGTAATTCTTCTTCTTCCGATATAGCCAAACTTACTCATGCAGTAAATCAGCAAACGAGTGTTGTGACTACCGCTATGACGGCTATTCTTAAACAATTTCAAGCAACCCCACCTCCAGCTTTCGTAAAAGCTGTTGAGGAGATTTGTGTTACTTGCGGTGGTCCTCATCCTTATTATCAGTGTCTCGCCGCCGATGGCAACACTTTCCCGGAATATCGGGATAATATTCAAGGATACGTTACAACAGCCGCGGGTAACTACAATCATGGTAATGCATGTTATCGTCCTCCAGGTGTGGTTAATCAAACAAGACCACCGGGTTTTGTTCAACAAAATGGGAAAAATAATCAAAACCGTTTTAGCCAACCTCAAGGATATAACTGAGGAAACAATTTCAATCAAAATGCAAATTATCAAGCTCCAATTCAACAAAATCAAAGTGTTCCTTTAAGTGAATTGGAGAAAATTAAGAAAATGAATGATGTTAATATAAAAGCCATGCAAGCTCAAATTAACAATGTGAAAAATGAGTTAAGGAATGAAATGCAAAATTCGATTCAAACTTCAATGTCAAATCAAACCAATGAGCTTAAGAACATGATGGCTAGTTTATTTCAAATGAACACCGCTTCTACTTCGGGTATGGGATCTCTCCCTAGCAACACCGTTGCTAACCCGAAGGGTGAATTGAAAGCCATTACCACTCGAAGTGGTCTTGTTCTTGATGGACCTACCATTCCTATGCCTCCTCCATTCATTAATCTGGAGGAGGATGAACGTGTAGAGGAGACTTTAACGGACCCAGAACATGGTGAGTTTACCATTAAGGTCCCACCTCCTCATGTCCAAAAAGCTAAACCTCCTTCTCAAAGAAACTTTGTGACTCACCAAAGGGATCCTCGTTATCCTCATATCCCTTATCCGTCTAGAATGAACCAAGAGAAACAAAAAGAAAAAGATGAAGTCCAAATCTACAAATTTTGGCAAATGTTCAAACAACTTCACATCAATATCTCTCTTGCCGATGCTTTGATTCTAATCCCAAAATACCAAAAAATGCTTAAGTCTCTCCTTTCTAACAAGGAGAAACTTATTGAATTGGCAAACACACCCCTCAATGAAAATTGCTCAGTGGTTATCCTTAAGAAGTTACCCGAAAAACTAGGTAACCCTGGGAAATTTCTCATTCCGTGTGGTTTTAGTGAGCTCAAGTGCAAAGCCCTAGCCGATCTAGGTGCTAGCATCAACTTGATGCCACTCTCGGTTGGGAAAAAGTTAGGATTACCCGAGCTTATTTCCACCTAAATGACCCTTGAACTTGCTAACCGGGATATTTGCACTCCGGTCAGAATTGCAAGAGATGTCTTTGTTCCGGTTGGAAAGTTCACATTTCCCGCTGATTTTGTCATCGTTGATTATGAAAGCGATCCTCGTGTCCCCCTCATCTTGGGTAGACCTTTCTTACGGACCGTTCGTGCTTTGATTGACGTTCATGGAGAAGAAATGATTCTCCGTGACGGTAATGAAAGACTAATCTTGAATATGAGACATGACACTTCAAGCTATTCAAACGAACCTCATCAAGAATCAATCAACATGATGATTCTACATGTTTCTCATGAGGAATAATCGGAAGATTTTGTTTGTTTGGCAACAAATCATCCAAGTGCAATCCCACTTCTTCATCTCACTTTCTATGCCCGACTTACTTCAACCAGAATTAATGATATAACTTGAGCTGAAGAAGACATTGTTGAGAACTTCCTAAATCTTGATAAAAACCAAAGATCTCCCTTCGTATCATGATAATCAATCGAGTGGCAATCCCACTCCGATTTCAGAACCCGAGACCAATTCTTCTTCTTCTTCTCTAACACTTATTTCCCTCGAAGAAAGTGATTTAATTTGTGAAGAATTTGAAGCTTATCTCGCAAGTGATTCATTTCCACCAGGAAATAGTAATCCTTTATCTCTTCTCCCTCCTTTTCATAATTCTTTAAGTGGTAGTACCATTTCTTCTTCACCTAGTCACCCGATTTCTGAGATTAGCGACTATTTTCTTGAGGAGTTCGCCGATGAACTCGCTCTTATCACATTTTCACCAGGAAATGATGATCTTCCCTTTGATGCCGAATCCGATCTTCGAGAAATAGAGTATTTTCTTAAACATGATCCTATCAAGGAAATGGATTCTATTCTCAAAGATTCGGTGTGAAAATTCAACTATGACAATCTCGTTTGATACCATTTCTGAGATGTTTCACCGATGAACAAGCTCTGATTACTCATTCCCACCATGTAATTGGATAGTATGAAGATGAACTTCTCGAATCTGAAGACCGTTATGATGACACTTTAAGAGATCCATTGACTCCCAAGAAAGAGAAAATCAAGCTTCTAAAATCTTGATTGATGAACTTGATCTTCCTGGATCAAGTGATTTCCTTCCTTTTCCCGATATGACACAAGTTTTCTGAGAGAATTTTTTCCGAGTTTATGCTTTTGGGTGTCCTTCGACCGCCAACGAGGACAAGATATTTAATCCGGGTATACTCATTCATGAAAACCTCTTTGAAATCACCAATCTTGCAACACCGGAAAAGAATGTAAAGAAGGCCACTAATACTTCTTTAATTCTTGAGGATTTTAATCCTCCTCTCTATGAACTTCCTTTCCACAAAGAAGTTTCCGAGCTCGGAATCTTACTCTTGTTTTCATCCGAAAATGAGGAAAAGGTTTTCAACCCTAGGATTCTCACTTCTAAAAGAGTTCATACTTCTCTTCTCCCAAAATTATCTCATCGGGGCACTAAAGCTTTCAAAGTCACCAAAATTCTTGAAAGCCCGATGAAGATTTTTCCTTGCTCTTACCAAAGGAACATCCAGTGTCTGGATGTCCCGATCTCCATTCTACCCCCTTGAAAAGCTCAAGTATACAGGGGGATCGGTCAAGCTAAGTGACCTATAAACAAGTTCTGAATATCGTGTTGGCAACCCATGCTTAACATAGTATAATCGTAGTAGTAGTATGGTAGTTATGTAGTAATGAATAATGGTTTTGTTCTTGTGTAGAGGCTCGCCCTCTTTCCTTTTCCGTGTTTTGTGTTTTTTTTATTGTCCCAGGATTGTCTCATGATTTTTAAGTCTCACGTAGGCTCGCATTGTGACTATTCCGCTGGTAGAATTAGAATAATTTTTGACATCATCGAGTCAGTTGAGCTCATAGCTTTTCCTTACTTTAGACTAAATCGGTTCGGATTGCGAAGAATGAAAAATGATAGAGTTAATTAGAGTGTATGCTAAACAAGGATTCTGTGGAAACTAAGACTCATGTGATTAATTGTGGGTGCTTTTTCTCCCATAATCTTCTAACCTGGCACTAATAATACGTGCTATTTTGAATAATTAAACTTAAATCAACAATTGTGAAGCATAGACTATATCAATAATTGTAGTACAAAATATAACTTAGATTTTCTAAAAACAAATTTACTCTAATAACATGGAATTATATGTAAAAAAACAAAAAAAAAGAAAAAAAAAGAAAAAAAATGATAATTATATAGAACCTGGGCTGAAAAAGTTTGCTGCATCTCGCGACGGCTCACAGACCATGTAGCAGCCTTCTAAAAGAACGCCCAAAGAAGAATAATAATCCAAGACTGATAAAAGTTTGATGCATCTTGCCGGCTCACAACCGATGTTGCAGCCTTCTAAAAGGTCGAGGATTTCCTTAAGAATGAATAATTATATTAAGTTTAGTAAATGTGAGTTAATAAATATAGGGAAAATCTCTTTTTCTTAAATTTAAATATGCTTTTGAACTAAGACTAGTTATTTAAGATTTTTCCTAAATAAGATTTTTTTATATCTATGCATATACGGGGAAACCTAAAGATCTTTTGAAACCGAAGGTCCTGAGTCCCGATACTAGTCTCTGTGGGGTGTCAAAAAGCCTGTCCACTTAGCCGCGAGGTTGGTAGTGCCGAGTCGAAAGTCGCTACATGGGATGATCTCGCCCTTCAAACCATTATTCCTCGGTGGACACGTGAAACATAGAATTTGCAAAACGTTGATGGAAAATGGATACGAAGATAAAAAGCAATTTAAGCCTTATTGAATTTCGAAAATGCACATTCACCTATATAAATATTTTCGGAGCGGAAAGTTCACAATTGCAAATAGAGTAGATTTAGCATCTTAACTCATTATTTAGCGTGATTTCGTTTAAGCTTGGTTGGAATAAGTAAAAAGTCCAGGAACGATGAATTTATCCTTTTGGGTGCATTTTAGGATTAAAATGCATCTTGTTTCTAGATTTTACTCATTGGAATTATTTAGAAAGTTATAACCTCCCAAAAAGTTATAAAAATTAACGAAAGTCCAATATGTTAGTTAGTTGCTTAATATGAAAAGTACAAAAAAATGAGAAAAATGAAAAGAACAAAAATATGTGTAGGAATAAGTGTGTATTTAATAATGGTAAAAACGGGGCTTTTCAAAGCTATTGATTTTAAATTCCCCTTAACGAACACTTAGCTACTTTTCTAGGTTACTAGTCGAGGAAAATTGAGATTCTTAGTTTTCTAAGTGCTTACTTGTAGCATTGCATGAGGACACACAATAGTTTAGTATGGGGGATTTTGGTATGTGCTTAATTACGCATACCATTTTCCATTTAAACCGGACTTAAATGACCAAAAACGTACCAAAAATAATTTGTATCTTTTTTATGTATTCAATATATTATCAAAACGGATACTGAGAAAAGACAAAAATTAAACAAAAAACGGACAAAACCGAAGCACGTAATGGAAAAGCACGTAAAAAAGACAAATCCAAATCAAACCAAAAGTCCAAAGAAACTCAAAGTAAAGTCAACCCGAATAGTCAAAGTCAAAAGCCAAAAGCCAAATATCGAAGAACACATAATGGACCACCCTTACCCATCTAATGGGCCCGAGGCAGCCCATTAAGGGTTAATTTGAAGACCATTTACAAACAGTGCAAATCCCCTTTTTATATACAAACTACTGGCCCAATTCATATAAATGGCCATATGCACTTAACAAACGTCAAGTCATATTCCCCTTAACCTTAACGTTCCTTCTGCATAAGATTGAATTTGCAACAACAACATAACTATGGAGGACTATTCTTGCCAATTCCTCAAACATTTAAACAACCACAAGGACCTTCAATGTAATAAATCCATACACCTTGAGGGGCTTACTCTGCCAAGACCCCAAACTTCTACCCTATCCAAATTAAACAAACAAACATAAACCCTAATTTAACCCCCAAAAATAACCCACATACATACAATTGACTCCCCCTCCCCCGCCTCGTTTACTGTTCACCACCCAACAAAACTTCACCTCACATCACCCCACACCCCACATGGCTCTTGCCACTTTGGCAATCCCTAAAAATCCCATTGGCCAAAGAAATGAAAGGACAAGATTGATGGGATTGGGCACCGATATGTGTGAAAACACATATCCATTTTATATCAAAAATGGCCCGAAAAAGACAAAATTGTGCTTAAAATGCTTGTATATTGCATTTTTTGTCTATTAAGATTTGTGTATTACTATATTTGCAAAAATCACAAGAAAACGTCAAAGCCGACAATCACGGACAACGAGAAACGGAAAAGAGTGTACAAGAGTCGGGAGAATGCTATCAAAGGTCAACAAAAGTCAACCTTAAGTCAACCAAAGTCAGCCATATAAAGACAAAAATCCTAAATTTCCCAAATCAGCCCCTCAAAGAAAACCAAATTGCAAATATGGTCCCTAAACCCTAACGGTGTTAACTCTTTAATTTATAAAGAGTTAACACCCGTTAACCCTTATAACAACACCAAGCCCGAGACCAAAACATTACCCCGGCCCAAAACCCTTTTATAAGCCCAAAGTCAAACCCCGGGTAAAAAGAAAAGTCAAACTTTCCCTTTTATAAAAGTAAAAATGCGCGAAAACTTGTTACTACTATTCATCTTCTTCTTCGAATTACCTCGAGCTCAAATCACGGGGTAAATCCAAATTGGTGACATGGCTACGCAATTCAAGTGAAAAAGGACACCTTGGCAGAGTTTAACATCACCAAGCGCTCTCATTGGTTAAAACCCACAAGGAGAATGCCACACGGATGAAGAAAACACACCAAGGGCTAGATTTTTGTACTAAAGTACGTACAAAAGAAGCACAAGAGGGTCAAATTATGGATTGTCACGCTGGCGATCCGTGTGCTCACTTAATAATCCAAGGGCCAAGATTAGAGAACCAATGATTGAGAAGAATGAAGGGGAGGGATAGATTGAGCGTCAACCAGACTCATTGCCTAAAGCTTCTCCTCAAGCATAAAAATACAACAAGGACTCACTAATTACGATATCTAACGATTATTTAATAAATAGCTAATTAAAATAGCTTTTGTAATTTCATTTAAAATGTTTAGCTTAATGTTTTTATTGTAATTTCCTAATCATTATTGTAAGCAGTTTTTCATTAATAGAATTCGAATTTTATCTTACTTTTCTAAAGCTCACTTTTACTCAAACTGTTCAATAAGCTTGTAAATTGACATAAGCATAAACTCAGATCAAGCTCTTTGAGTCTCTAAGTCCAAATTGAGCTATTAATAAGCTCTTAATCTACTTAAACTATAAAAATCAGTTAATTACCTTTGCTTATTGGAATTTGAGCTTTTTAGAAGATGAGCTAACCATGGAAGAGCTCATAAGGACTTTTACTGGCTTAATTTTAATAAGTCAAGCTTGAGACAGCACAATAGAGCCTTTATGAGCTTTGTTTAGCTAGCTCTAGTAAGTTTTACATTTAGTTTTATTGTATTAATTTCTATTTAATTCTGCTTGATTATCTTATTAGTTTGCTTATTAATAGTTAAACCTAGTCTTATTATGCTTATAATGTTGCTGCTTATCTGTTTTCATAATTATAAATGCTTAATCTTTAGGTTTCTTCATAATCGATCACAAATCAATTAAAAAACAAAATAAGTAGCTTAGTTAGTAGCATATTAGTTTCTGGCTTATTGCTCTTGTATTGCTTATCATAGTTGTCTTAAGCTACTTGTTATCTGGTAATTAGGATTTGAGCTTTAAATTTCTATTTCATAAGATAAAATGGAATGGATCATAGTTAAAGGGGTTGTTTGGTCACACACTAACATAGGTTAGTGCTGTTTATAGCATTCTTAGTCTTTTGTGGTTGTAATTAAAACTCAAATTTAGGATTGTTTAAGCTGTTTTTATAAGTTAGAATTAAGTCAGTTGAGTTTTCAATAGTTAATAGCTTATTAGTTCAAACATGTTAATTAGAATTTGCATTATTAGCTTAATTCAGTTTTAGCTTGTGTCTTTGCTTAATTTGCATCTAGGCTTGAGTTAAAAGAGTGTAGAAGTCATTTAAAATAGGCCTGCATTTTGTCTAGTTTAAGTTTTGGTCACAATTGTGTCAAACATCATCAGCGTTAAAAAATAAAAATTTTCCTTTTCAAGCTTATATATTTTAGAGAGTTAAAATAGTTTTTAGGTTTTGCTTTTCATAATACAATAAGTTTTCAGGTCATTAATCATCTTTTTCAAATTGCTTTTTGAAGTTAAGCTCTTTTGATAATTTGTTTTTAACCTGCAAAATAGCTTTTTGTCTTTCAACTTTCAAATACTAAAGTCAGCAAATGCAAGCTAAGTTGTCTGTTTTCAAAAGGCTTTTCCAATAAGCTCTTGTTTTCCTTATAACTTTTTAAAAGCATTTTCAAAAAGCCACTTAGTCAAGCTTTAAGAAAATATAAGTTCCATAGCTAAAGTCTTTCATTTGTTAGCTTAAAAATAAGCTCAAAGATCCCTTTAGGGACTGTTTGGTTTAAAGTTTTCTATAAAGCTATTTATTAAATTTCAGCTTTATGATTGTTTACTTGTGGCATTTTTTTTGTTCATTTTAGCTTATTAGGTTAGGTTTAGTATAAGAGTGCTTTTTGTTCTTAAGTTTTAGCTTATTTCAGTTCTTTTGAGTTCTAAAATTTTGAAAAAAACCAAAAAGATTAGTTTTAGTTGTGTTTTCCTATCTTTTAAGCTATTTTTCAGCTTATTTAGGGCTTTTCATAAAAAGTTTCTTTTATTAAAAGTGCTTATTTTCAACTTTTCTACAACTTTGCTTTTATAAGTTTTCAAAAATAAAAAAAGGGAGAAGGTGGAAATCGAGGTGAGCAGACTCAACCCTCCGACCATCACACCCTCACCCTTATTATACAACACAACACACACTCCACTACCAACGCGCCCTGGGGTCATTTTCGTTAAACCTTTACAACATTTAATCTTTATACACGTTTTCTCCTATTTAGCTTATAAGCTGTTATAGCTTATTTCGTAGCTTATTCATTAAGCTGTGACCCCAAGCTTATTTTTCCTAGGTCCGTATTACTACAAGCTATTTTCTGTATTTTTTTAGAATTTTTATAATTATTTAGTATTTTTAAACATTTATTTTTGTTAAAAACTTTAAAAATCATAAAAAAAATAGAAAAATAATCAAAAAAAATATAAATCTTTTTTAGAAAATTTTCTTTTATCATAAAGTTTCTAGGAAAATTAGTTTTGCTTTCGTAGGGTTAAAATTGCAAAATCTCAATTTTTAAAGAACGGGATTCGTTCCCGTTTACATTTTTCGTGTTTTTAAGCTCATTTCAATTTCGTTTTTGTTCTAGTTTTCTTTAAACTTACTTTTTAGTCAATTAGAGTATATTTAAAAAATAAAAATTCAATTTAGGTTTAATGTTAGAAATTTAGGGTTTTTAACTTCCGTTTAAGGTTCCCGTTTTGCGTTTTTAGTTAAAGTTTGATTTCCCGTTATTTGCTTTCGTGCTTAATTTTTATCATTGCTTATTTTAAAAATTGTAAAAGTAATACTCAAATTCAATCATTGTCTCCAATTCAAATCATTGTCCGAATTTACAACAAACGCTGGTTTCATTTCACAATCGATGGGAATAACGAACCGGGAATCATACTTCCCGGTTAATATACGTATTATATTATATATATTTGTGAAGATTTTCCTTTTTACCTTTGTCCTCAAAGGTAATTTGGTAATTTTCTATCATATTTTATATTTTATTAATACGTGTATAGATTTCTACGAATCAATTTTTGGCGCCGCTGCCGGGGATTTATGATTAAGATTCTTTCGTTGAAGTTTTTTTGTTATCTGATTTGGAGAACCTTTTTCGTTTTTCGAAAGTTACACTTTTAAGAAAATCAAAAATTAAAAAATTAAAAAATTAAAAAAAAGGTAAAATAGTAAAAAAACATTTTTTCTTTAATTTGTTAATAAAAAAATATTACAAAGTTGTAAAAAAAACAACCAACAAATAAACCTTCGAATTGAGGTTATTATCCATAATAAGTTCCCACTCGAATAAAAGATTAAAAACTACCATTGTGTCACTTAACAGAAATACGGCTCACCTTAAAAAGTAAAAATTTTAAGAGCTACCGTGAAGTAAGTTTGATTATTTGGTTCAAGTTGTCTTTCTCATTGTCCGTTAAAATTAGATTGTGAATAAACTTTTGAAAACAAAAAAACCAAAAATATTTTTTTCTATTTTCTTCAAATAGTGCATGCGCACTAACCGAATTCTAATTATCCTAGATAATTCAAATCGTCATCAATTTCAAACTCGGAGAAGGACAAGTTTCTAGCATAGTCCAACCAGAGATTCGAACTATGTTTGCACCAATGGCAGAACGTGCAATGGAAGAGCTACTCCGTGCCCCACGGAAAGGGTACAGAAGTGCTTATTTGATTTTACCAGAAATCAATGCCATCATTGTTGAGATTAAGACGAATTTCTTCATTGGATTCAAGCTAACAACCCGTTTAACGTCGTGAGAATGAGAATCCTCAGCTCATATAATTAATATAAAAAAATTACTCTCGACTTTAAACGATTTAGGAATGTGCCTAACGATGTGATTAAGCTTATGATGTTTCCATAAACCACCTCCACCCACCCCACAACCCACCCCCATTACCTCTCGAGGGAGCCGCTCAAACTTTGTAACGAAAAAAGAACCACCAAGAAAGTCTATCTGACTAGGAGATCTCGTTTACCAAGTTCGTGAATCAATTTTTCCCTCCTTCGAAAACCACTCACTTAAAGAATGAAATTTCTCGTTTTACACAAAAATTCGAGGAGACTTTTAGTGAAGCGTGGGAACGATTTAAGGAGTTGCTTAGAGCATGTCCCCATCACGGATTTACGGAGTTAACTCAAGTTGATACCTTTTACAACGGTTTAAACGAGAATGAACAAGACTCCTTAATGCGCGGCGGGTGGAAATCTTTTGAGTAAAACGACTAGAGAGGCTTTAAACATAATTGAGAATAAATCAAAAGTTCGTTATTCACGTAATAGATCAAATGCTTCTAGGATGAATGCTACTTCTAGTAAAACGGATGAGAGAATCGATAAGCTTGCAGATCAACTTTCGACCTTAGTCGAGATTGTTTCTAAAAAAGTTGTCACTCCCGCTCCGGTTAAAGCGGTTGAGGAATCTTGTGTTACTTGTGGCGGTGCTCATTCTTGGTATAATTGTCCGGCTACTGATAACAATCAGTCTAGTGTTTGTGCGACCACGGGTACTTACAATCAAGTTAACCCTCCAAACCGTGTTAGTAATCAAATGGCACCACCGGGTTTGCTTACCAGGTGTCAAAACAATGTCTAAATAGGTTTAATCAGAATCATGTTCAAGGGAATAATTTTAATCGGGGAAATAATTTTCATCAAAATCAAGGTTTTCAAAATCAAGTTAATCATGTGCCGAATTTTCAAAATCAAGGATTTCAAAACCAACCTTTTCAAGCTCATAATAATCAATTTCAACAAGGGATTCCATCCGAAATTACGAGTTATATGAAAGCTAATGAGTCAATTGTGAGAAATTATAGCAAGTCCAAATCAATGAATAAATAAGGCACGTTAAATAAACAAGAGGAAAATCTTAGGAATAAATGTGAATAATGACAATAACGAGTAATTTAGGAAGTTTCTTTCAAATCAAGCCTCAACTTCGGTACTCTTCCGATTAACACCATTCCAAACCCGAAGGTGAAGAAAGCGATCACTAACACAAAGGTGTGCTGCATACGTGGACCCTCGATTTCCTACTAATCCTTCTCCCTAAAAAAGGTAGTGGAACGAAAACCGAGGAGACAACGGATAAAGAGCAAACAAATTTCCAAGGAAGTACCGCTCAAATCCCACCTCCGGTTATCCCTATTTCTATTCCGAAACCCGATGTTCCGATGACTTTGCCTAAAACCACTCCCATTTCGGAACCCGATGTTCCGAAGAGTTTACCTAAGCCAAATATTCCATATCCTTCACGACGTGATGATCAAAAGTCCCGTGACAAAGCTTCGAATCAAATGGAGAAGATCTTCCAAATCTTTCAAGATTTGCGCTTCGACATTAGTTTCGCGGATGCTTTACTTTTGATGCCAAGATTTGCTCCTACGATTAAGAGTTTGCTCATGAATAAGGAAAAGTTGCTTGAGTTAGCTAAGATACCATTGAACGAGAATTGCTCGGCGATGCTTCTCAAAAAGCTTCCCGAAAAGCTTGGAGATCCCGGCAAGTTTCTTATTCCATGTAATTTCCCAGGAATGGATGTATGCCACGCCTTGGCCGATCTTGGCGCAAGCATAAATCTTATGCCTCTTTCTATTTGGAAAAAGCTTTCTCTGCCTGATCTTACACCAACTCGGATGACTTTAGAGTTAGCGGACCGATCAATTACTCATCCTAAAGGACTCGCCGAAGATATTTTTGTCAAAGTTGGGAATTTCCATTTTCCTACCGACTTTGTTGTTGTTGATTTCGAAGCCGATCCTCGAGTTCCTCTCATACTTGGGAGATCCTTTTTGAGAACCAGATGTGCTTTAATCGATGTATACGAAGGAGAGCTTGTTTTAAGGGACGGAAATGAACAAATAACTTTCCATGTAAATGGCACGTCAAAACATCCTCAAAAGCATGAAAGCGAGTCAATTAAAATGGTTAATGACGCATACAAGGATAGTTTTAAAAGGTTTACCAACGAACCCACTCAAGTTTGCCCACCTCCATCGAAAGAAGTCAAAAATGAAAAAGAAAAGCAAGAAGTGAAGAATCTCGCAGAACCAACAGTTAAACGGCAAACTCGTATCACGCCTTGTTTAAAGAATTTCAAAGTTATTTGCAAGGAGAGCAGCTTTCATTCAAACAAAACACCTCAAGTTTCTTTAGTTTTTGCAATCACATCCACTTTACCGTCTATTGAGCCAAAGGATTCTCTCATAATGGGGGACGACCACCTTAGTATTTTTAGTACTGAGGAAATTGTCCCAATCCCAAGAGAATCTGAGGATACATCCAGGAGTGATAGTAAGAATGTTTTACCTTCATGTGATAATTTCTCTTCCATCAAAGATCCACGTGATGATTTTGTGACTTTCTCTAACCCTCTTTTCGAATTTGATGTCAATTTCAAAAACCCTATTTTTGATGAGAAATTAGAGGATATCGAGTGTAAGGATTCTTATGATTCCAACCTTGATGAGTCGACTTTCCTAGTCACACCTCTTTCTGATTCTAACAAAGATGAGTATCTTACTCTAGGAGACGACATTGAGTTTCTACTCTACGATGATCCGTCTACTCCTTTGAAAAGCGTTGTTTCCATTCTCAAGGGATTTATCAATGATCCACCTTTCGAAGAGAATGATGATTTATTTGATTTGGAATGTAATCAAAGACTCATCACGCGATCGAGAAACTACTAACAGATCAGGAGATCTTTCCAAAGTCTAAAATCATTTTGGAGAAGAACAAGAGATATTACTACAGGCTGATCAACAGAGACAATGTGATGACAATCGTCGTTTACAATAAAAAGGTCAATTTTGTCTCCTTATTGTAATAATATACCTTGTACATTAGTAACAAGATAATTATAGATGATTAAGTGTAGGAATAATTTTATATCCCTTCAACGATTGAGGGGGACAGTTTATATGTTTCTTATACGACTGCGAATTACGACCCCTCACTTTTTCTCCCAAATTTTATTAACATATTAAATCAATTGATATCCAAAGAATGTTCAAAGGTTTTAAAATTTTTGATAAGGGGAGAAACTGTGCTTAAAATATTGTATAATAATAACCATAGAATATTAGGACTTTCATATACCTGCCCAAACGATCTAAAAAATTTCGAACTACCGAACACATTTATAAGGGGTAGCGTTTCTTGAAAAAATCCAAAACAGATCGAAGGTACTAAACGCTTTGATATTTTATATCATAAGTACCCTTAATTGAATTTTCATTGGTTTTTTATGAAAGGAGAACTGTACCAAAAGACGACCATAGACATTTTATCTTAATTGGAGTTATAAAGGTTTGGCATAAGTTAGGTACTATTCCCAATGATACAGCCAAAACCGGAGGGATCCTACCACAGGTACGAATCCACTAGTTAGATGTGAAGTCCTAGGTATAACATGTAAAGGAGTAAAAAAGCGAGAATAAAGGAAAAGTGCCGACTGAATGAGCTAGAACTGGAATAAACCCAACAAGGTATCTAGTCAATGAAGTCTCATAAGCACTGAAGGGTTGAAGAATTAAAAAAGAATTGTAAAGATACAAAAGGGAGTAAAGAAAGAATCCCTCCATACACTTTAGCAGAAAGAAACCGTGTCAATACATATTGCTGCCAGAATCACGAAGATGGATTGCTGACATTGAGATCGACATCAAGGACCCAGAGATGCAAACACAACCCTCCCTAGCCACTCAGAATCTTTCAAAAGATTCTGTTTCATTTCTTCTCACAAGAGACTAACACGTTATCTACTTACTTTCTCACCCCGCGATAGTTGATATTGAATAGGTGGCAGTCAGCTCCACAGCCACCGATTACTAGAACCAAAACGCACTATTGGAGTCTAGAGCCAAGAGAATATGTCAATTAATCTCGTTAGGACACAATCCCAAATCTTCTTGTCTTTCACACACTGTGGAAACAAGTCTAATCCAAAGATCCTAACGCATTATCCTTGTTATATTGCCGAGACACAACCGAGTGAAACACAGGTTTTTCACAATGAAGATTGAAAGCCTTCTTAGAGCCAACATCAAATAAGCTCCTTGGTAGGGACTTGTGCAATTTAACAAGAATCAAACTTTTGTCAACTAGAAAGAAATGATGGTGCGATTATGTGTGAATCACAAAACTTGTCCAATATAAGAATTTGTACGGTATTGATCATATTGACAAACAATCAAAACTCTCGTAAGTGTTACAAAAACTTTCAATAAGAAACCCTTAGACTGACATTTCAAACATTTCTCTTTATTGCAAACTGTTTCATTACAGGTTTATCTTAAAGATGGAGATGGAGAATGGAAATTCCCAGCACCTGAGAATATCAGTGAATAACCTAATTCTTCATGACATGACCAACAGCTTGTTATGAAGTTGATGAAAGACCTCATAAATGTGTCCAAGATTCCACAAACTCTGAAACTTGTATTTCTTCACAAGTGTCGCGATGGGCGATCCATTACAAGATAATGTAGGATTAATGTTTGAGGTGATGATCTCAAGAAAGCTCAAGATCACAATCAAAGACAAGTCTAAGATGAATCAAAAGATCACTATCCCAAATGTACAAGATATCAAATGTCTACGAGCTAAAGACTGAAGTGATTAAGTTTTGTATTTTCAGGGGTGACCTCCCTTAGGGGGAGATTGTTAGATATTAGAAAAAGACTCGGTCACCCCGTGTATTTTACTGTTTATAATAGCTCGTAGTTTAATAGTTAATAGTACGATTTTCGGTTTTAAGTCGGGTACTAATACCCGGTATATTGTAAGAACTATATATAGCCTCTTCTAACTTTGGAAGAGGCAAGCTAGTCATTTATTCCTTTCATACAAAAACATATTTTCTCTCACTAGAAAAACTCTCTCATGTGTTTCTCTGTCTAGAAACTAGCCAAGTCCAAGAATCGACCCCGTGTTATGATATATGTTATACCACAATAAAGCATACTAGGCTTTGAAACATGCTAACTTCGATCTTAAAACTACGGGTGATCACCGGAAGCTTCAGCTGAATGAACTTAATGAGCTTTGTGATCAAGCTTATGCAAATTCTTTGATTTATAAAGAGAGGACGAAGAAGCTTCATGACTCAAAAAGATATTCTCAATGTTGGTGATCGAGTTTTACTCTTCAACTCTCATCTAAAGATATTCTCGGGAAAGCTTAAAACTCGTTGGTCAAGACCTTTCACCATCACCAAAGTTTTTCCATACGGAACCATTAAGTTATCTCAACCTGATGGTCCAAACTTTAAGGTGAATGGTCATCGTGTGAAGCATTACTTCGGAGGGGACTTGCCACCAAAGGAAGTCCAGGATCTCCACACTCTCCCTAAGGACGAATGAATTTCAGGGAACGATCAAGCTATGTGACCGGTTACCAAAAACAAAGCGTCATCATGGAGTACCCCATGCTTCACTATTTTCTATTTTTTCTTTCTAAGTTTTCTAATGTGTTGTGAGGGAGAAGGCTTGTACTCTTCCGTTCATTGTGTTTGTTGTTTGTTTCATGTGATGGTATGCAAGAAGATTAATCCCTAACTTATTCTGAAACTCCAGAGTTTTGTGATATTGGTCCGGGTCCAGCTCCGAAGCTTCCGAGCCTTGTTTGCCATTAGTTTTGGGGAAATCCCGATATCCTTTTCATCTTAACTATTTCACTTATCTTTGCATAATTAATAAACGGGCTTAGATTTGCGAAGAGACCAGCCTTAAACTTGAGGGACAATGTTTCCGTTTTAGTTTGGGGAGGAATCTATTGATTTGATGTTACCTACTTATTGTTTTGTTCTCACGTACCCCGTTTTCCCACAAAAAAAATAGCAAAATTTTCAAAAATATTTTAAATTTTTAAGTTTTAAAGAAAAATATAAAAATAAAACAAGTGTTTTTGTCATAATTTTAACTTTCTTGCTGGGTAAGGATAAAGTTACAATTCTTGACGCCGATTCGAAGTGCTATTGAAGCACTAGCTTGTTCCTTAACTTTAGGCTAACATTCGTCAATTCGCAGTAGAACAAAAAATGATCAGAGTAATATACGAGTAGATGGCTAAACAAGATTATAGGAAATCTTAAAGAGTTCAGGAATGTAACTTGTTGCGTTTTCTCCCATAAGTTCTTAAACCAGGATTAATATACCTGCTGTTATTGGAGATTAAACTAAATCAACAATTTTATGTAATATATATAGAAAAAAATTTAGTCTTAGTTTAAATTTATACTTGAATTTTTCAAAAAGAAGTCTTCTATATAAAAAAAATGATAAAATGATTAAAAAATAATAATAATAAAAGCTGTGGACTGATAAAAGTTTACTACCTCTTGCCGGCTCACAACCGATGTGGTAGTCTTCTAAAGAAAGCCCATAGTAAGAATAAAAATCCAAGACTGATAAAAGTTTGTTGTATCTTACCGGCTCAAAACCGATGTTGCAGCCTTCTAAAAGGTCAAGAGTTATAATTGCATAAATGTCTAAATATAGTTAAGTATAAATTAATAAATTGATTTCTTTTTGTTAAATCTAAATATGCTTTTTGCACTTTGACTGTTCTATTTTATAAGCTATGTATATTTGGGAAACCTGAGAGTTTTTGATGCCTAAGGTCCATGAGTCCCGATACTAGTCTCTGTGGGGTGTCAAAAGCCTGGTCACTTAGCCACAAGGTTGAGATGTGCCAAGATGAAAGTCGCTACATGGGATGATCTTGCCTTTAAACTCAATATTCTCGGGTGGAACGTGAAGCATAGTGTTTTGTAAAACGTTGATGCATGGTTGAAATTTAAAATAGCACACTCACTTAAGATATGATAAATGTTGGGAGTGAAAAGTTCACAAGTTGCAAATATGAGTAGTGTTAGAAATCTTTACTGATATTTAGCTGTGATTTTGTTTTAAGCTTGGTTTGGATAAGTGAAAAGTCGGGGACGATGAATTTATCCTTCTTGGGGCATTCTCGGATTGAAATGCATCTTGTTCTATGATCCCTAACAGTTATGGAAATAATGAAAGTTGAAATATTCTAAGTTTACTTAAAAAAACGAAATGAAAAAGTTTTATAAAAATGGGGAAATATGGTGTTTTACAACTTGTGATTTCTAAAACTCTCCCCGTGAAAATCTTTGCTATTTTACAAAGGTTTAGTTTGGGGAAGTTTTGAGGTATTTGGTTATAAAGCATATAATATTGCGTGAGGACACGCAATCGCTTAGTTTAGGGAATTTTGATATGTGTGAAAACACAAATCCATTTTATATCAAAAATGGCCATAAAAAGACAAAACTGTGCTTTAAATGCTTGAATATTGCTTGTTTTGTCTTTATGATTGTGTAGGTACGTAAATTGCAAAAATCACAAAAAAACGGTCAAAACCAGACAAACACGGACACGGGAAAGGAAAGAGAATACAAGAGCCGGGAGAATGCTAGCAAAGGTCAACAAAAGTAAACCCTTGGTCAACCAAAGTGAACTCACAAAAAGACAAAACCCAAAAATACCAAATCAGTCCCTCAAAGTTAGCAAATTTGCAAAAATGGTCCCCTAAGCCCTAATGGTGTTAACTCTTCTATATAAAAAGTTAACATCCGTTATCTATTAACCAAGACCATGTCCTATTAAAATAAGCCATAGCCCAATCCCCTAACCTGTGGCCCAAGTCAAAATAACCAAGCCCAAAACCTCTCAGTCAAACTTTACCTCACCTTTATAAGTTAAAATGGGCGCCAAAGTTGGTTTTACTGTTCATCATACTCAAGGTTTAACCACAAGTTAAAATCAAAGGGCAATTACAAATTGTCGACATGGCTAAGAAATTCAAGTGTCAAGGGCCAAGGTGGCAGGGTTAAACGTCATGGGAAGCTCCTATTGGTCCAAACCCAAAAGGGGAATGACACGTGGTCTGACAACAAACACAAGGGAGATGGATTTTTTGTGTGCTAAAACATCTCACAAAAGAAGCACAAATGCATATGACACACGGATTGCCACGTTGGCAATCCGTGTGATAAAAATCTAATCCAACGGTAGATATTGAGCATCAAATGATTGAAGGAATGAAGAGCCAGGATTGATGGGAGCGTGTAACAAACTTTGGACATAGAAGCTTCAGCTGATGGCTATATATAAAGCCTCACTTACTCATACATAAGGGGGGGGGGGATTTTTTTTATCTAGTTTTTCTAGCTTTTAGAATTTTTAGCATATGAAATGGTTAGCTTTTAAACTTTAGCTTTTGAAATTCAGTTATTGTGATCCATTTTAAATCTCTTGTAATTGGTTTTCAAATTAATGAAATCAAGTCCTCTTTTATAAAATTTGCAATAAGCTCTCAATAAGCTCAAATGTTTGTGTATTGTTTCATAAGCTTTTCATAAGCTCTACTACAACTCTTTGAGTCTTTAAGATCAAATTAAGCTATTAATAAGATCTTAATCTACTTAAATCTTTAAAATCAGTTTAATATACCTTTGCTTATGGATTATGGAAAGTTGGATGATAAGCTTACCTTGGAAGAGCTTATGGGACCCCTACCAGCTTATCCTTGGATAAGCTGGAGCTTGTTGACAGCTCATTGAGCCTTGATTGCCTTTTTTTAGCTAAGGCTTTTGTAAGTTCTCTTTTATTTTTAAATCATTTAGCTTTAGTCTTGCATTTGCTTATTTTTAGCTTATTATTTGCTTAATTGTGCTTTTATCTATCTTATTATGCTTATTGGCCATGTTTAACTATCTGTTTTTAGCTTTTGTAGTATAAAACTTAGTTTTCTATTTTTGTCTCATAAATTAATAAAAACCAAAAAAAATTATTAGCACAGCCATTAGCTTAATGTCTCTGGCTTATTGGCTTATTGAAGGTTGATTGTTAAGTTTGTTATACGGTGTGCATAATCTGGTATTCAAGTTTTGTACGCTAAATCTCAGTTTTAAAAGTTTAATTTGATATGAAAATGGGTAAAGGAGTGTTTTGATTAGTTGTCTTTGACTTACAAAAGTCAAATTCAGTTGATGAATGTTTTTGAACTAGTTTCAATATAGGTTAAAATCAGTAGTGAGGGTGGTTTCATAGTTTAGATTTCAAAATTTAACAAGTTAAAGCTTATTTTCTAAGTCTGTGTACCAGGTGAAGTTTTCTTTTTAAGCTAGTAAGAGATTTTTGATCCAAGCTTTCTCAAGCTTGGATATTGTTTATTTAGTGTTGATACACACTCATTTGGTGTGTACAAAGCAGTTTTGACACTTAAGGTCAACTGCAATTTGGTTTTATCCTTTTTGCTTGTGCAACCGATGGTAGAAGTGCAGTATCAAACTGCATCCCTTTTTTATTAGATTTATATTAGCTATAGTGTTTTTTTAGCTTTAAAAATTCTGTAGGCTTTTAGTTTACATGTTAGTTAAATTAGATTAAAACTAAACTTTCAAATTCTAGCTTGATATTTAGGGTAAATTAGCTTTTCAACTTCACAAAAATTCTAAAAAACCAAAAATAGTAGTAAGTAAGATTTTGATTCTCATTTTTAGATTTCAATCTTATAGGATCTGTTTTTATGATTTAGATTTATAGTTTAATAGTATATTGTTAAGTTTTCAAAAGCTCAGCTTTTGTAATAGCTTATTGTAGATTTTAGCTTAATTAGTTTTTGAGCTTAAAGTGTTTCTTCCTGAGTTAGTAGTTTTGATCATTAGATTTAGTAGTCTAAAAGTGTTATTAGTTGAGGTAGCTTATTAAACTTAGTTGCTATATATCATAAGCTTTCTGAATTAGCTTTTGGATTAAAGAATGGGGCTTATTTGAGATCTGAGAAAGCAATTTAGTGAAACTTAACTTTTTAGCTTTCATAAGCCAAGTTTCTGTAACAGCTTATTTCATAAGCTGTTTTTGAGCTTAATACTGAATTTGAGCTTATGGTTGTTTTGTTAAAGTTGTTCAAAAAAGTTTAATCTATAACTTTCATGTTTTGAGTTTTCAAAAATAAAAAAATTTCAAAAAGGTTGAGGGTGGGACTTGAACGTACGACCTCTTGCACACACACCACACACCTTACCACTATGCTCCATTAGCTCATCCAATCTCATCTCCTTCCATTTAATACTTGTACACACTTTGGGCCTTAAGCCCAAATAATAAGCCGTAGCTTATTTTGGCTTTTTCCCAGCTTATTAGATAAGCTGGGGGTTTGCTTAAATTTTTCTTAGATTCCTTGCATCTTTGTAGACTTTTAGTGATTTTTCCATATTTTTCTCATTATTAGATTACTTTTTATCATTTTTCTTAGATTAAAAAAAATTCGAAAATCAATAAAAATAGAAAAACAATTTTTAAAAATACAAAAAAATAGTTTTTAGATTTAGAATAAATACTTTTAGGTTTATATGCATTAAAATCATTTTTACCCTTTTTAGATTTTTAATTTCATTTTTAAGCTTTTAAATTTAGTTTTAAAAATAGATTTTTATTATAAAAAATAGTTAAAAATAGTTTTCTGAGTTTTTATAATATTTTAGACTTTTGTAAGTTTAAAAATCATTTTTTTGAATTTTTAGGATTTAATTTGCTATTTTCTAGGATTTAAATAGTTTAATTTTGTTTTTAATTCATAATAAATTCAAAATTAATCAAAAAAATAATTTTCTTTTTCTTAAAATTTTATTTTGTATTAATTTAGGTTTAGAAATTTTATTTGCATCCATAGGAGTTAATCTTGCCTTAGTTATTTAATTCTTGCGTTTTCTTTGTTCCCGTTAATTGTTTTTGTACCTAATTGCTTTTTTTTGCTTTTTTTAATTGTTGATTTTAATTTGTAGAAGTAGACAATCAAATTAATCTTTGTTTCCAAATCAAATCATCGTCCGAACATCAAACGTGGTTTCAATTTCATAAATCGTTGGGGAATAACGA
This sequence comes from Tanacetum coccineum, assembly GCA_026074375.1. Classification (NCBI taxonomy): domain Eukaryota; kingdom Viridiplantae; phylum Streptophyta; class Magnoliopsida; order Asterales; family Asteraceae; genus Tanacetum; species Tanacetum coccineum. Next base: position 38,925 of record BQNB010006390.1, on the reverse strand, counting down.
CCCGGGAATCATACTTCCTGGTTAATATACGTATTATATTATATATATTTGTGAAAATTTTCCTTTCTACCTTTGTCCTCAAGGGTAGTTTGGGAATTTTCCATCATATTATATATTTTATTATTACGTATATAAGATTCTACGAATCAATTTTTGGCACCCCTGCCTGGGATTTGTGATTAAGATTCTCTCGTTTGAAGTTTGTTGATTGTGATTTGAAGACCCTTTCATTCTTGAAAGTTTTGTTTTTGTTAAAAAATCAAAAATATAAAAAAAATTAAAAAATATAAAAAGTAAAAAAATATTTTTCTTTTCTTTTAGTATAATTATCATATTTAAAATAAAAATAAAAAACAAAATCAAAAATTTAAAAAAGTGTCCAAATAAAAAAAATAAACAAAGTTGGTAAAAGAACACCAACAAATAATACCTTCAATTGAGGTATTATCCATAAAAAGTTCCCAACTCGAATTAAAGATTTAAAAATTTACCATTTGTATCATTTACGAGGAACGGCTCACCATAAAAAGTAAAATTTTTAAGAGCTACCGTGAAGTAAGTTTGATTATTTGGTTCAAGTTGTCTATCTCTTTGTCCGTTAAAATTAGATTAAAAACCCAAAAATAATCTTCTTTTTCTTCTTATCCATTTAATTCTTTTCTTAGCCCTCTAAATTGTTTAATTCTTATGGCGTCACTCCATCATCGTTTGAACTTCCTCTTCTCGATTAAAGAATGCATGTCTTGCGGAGCTTTGTACACTAGAAACTGTGGTTGTTCAAAAGGGAGTCCTAAAGACAAGATTCTTGTTCCCGTACCCGACTCGTCTCAACAACCACCTCAGAATTGTACAACTTATGGAGACTCGGTTGATGGTCTATATTATCAACATTGTGCTTTTGTGCGAAAGTGTTTGAATGAAGGTTGGTATACAATTCATGATAAAAATGAAATTCTAAACGCTTCCGAGTCATCCAATCACAACATTGTTAGTGCACATCAAGAGCCATTCGTCTTCAATCAAGACCCCAGTGTAAATTCTTCACAAAGTCCTCTACAAATTAACCACAATTGTTGTTACAAGTGTGGTGATTCGTTAGACGATATCTTTTGTCAATGATGTACTTACAAGTCTTGTGGGAACGGTGCTCATATTGGTTATAATTGTCCACCAAAAGCTCTGATTATCTCTAATCCAGAACAATGCAATCGAACCATTAAAGAGCTCCCACAGACTTTGCCAAGTGTTCATCCGACATGCAATTCTGGAGATGAGAATTCATTCACTTATGATTCCAAACCTAATTCTATTAATGATTCTCCTAACGTTTTCGACCCACCTCCACAACCTTCTTTGAATTCTTGTGAGTTTTGCGGGAACGATGCTCGTTATGGTCACTATTGTACACCTCAAGTTCTGGAACCGTGTTACAATCAAGACTTTAATTTCCCGCAATATTTTCATGATTTTCAACAACATTATCTTTGTTGTGAAAATTAAGGGAGTCCTCATGAAATTTTTCAATGTCAACCAATGAATGAAGATTATTATGAGCAAAATTCTTGCTATGATCCTAATTCTTTTGGTTTTGACCAATTTCAACCCTTGCAATATACCATTAATCATCCAATCTTAAATGCTCAAAATGAGTTTCTCAATTCTCAAAATAAGCTTATGGAGCAAATGACATCCATATGTGATATGGTTGGTCAAATTATGCAAAAGAAGGAAAAAGAAAGGCGAATTGCGGAAGATCAAACGGCTAAAGATCGATATTGGAAGATTCCCATTTTCTATGATGATGACGAGGACTATACCATTGAAATCACACCCGTTTTATCAACTAAGGAGGCCGTTGACTCTCTAAGTATGGAGGATGAGCATCTTGACACTACTCCAACAACGGAATCCGACGAAGTAATAAAGTCTAGTGTTGAGAACCTTGTCCAAATCCCAAGTGAGTTCAAGGGTATTTCTGAAGATACGTGTGATGTGCTCGTTTGTAAAGATCCTTCCACTTTTGATGCTTTTAGCAATCATTCTGAGATTTTATCCTATTCCAACGATGATGATACTTCAAGTGATGACGATTCTTATGAGAACATCGAGTTTGTTGAAGCATCACCTCTAAATTTGGAATACGATAGTTTAGAGGAAGTGAATGATGTTGATCAAGAAGAGAAAGAGTTTGATTTAGAAGATATTTTTCGAATCCAAGACGTTATTCTTCGTGAGAAATTGTTGAACATTAGTCGACTTGTTACTAATATCGAATCTTTGACAGATAACCCCACCCCTGATTATGTGTTCAAGTCTCCTTCTCCATTTCCTATTCCCGTCGTGGATAGTGATTCGTTCTTTGAAAAGTCCAATACTTCTTTAGATACCTCTTTACCCAAATTCAAGACTTTTAGCGATCATACCGAAGAGACGAGAAGTGGCAGTACCACTACTCATGCTAATAACTCTCTTCTCGAGTATGATTCGTTTCTTTTTTAGATTGAGCCCGATCAGGGAGGGTTAACTGGCATTGTTATTTCTGATAATTCAAATAACCCTCTTTTGGAACTTCCCATGTTTGAATCATTTCATTTTGATCTGTCATTTCCTCGTCCTCCTCCGGAACCACGAGATGTTGAGACCAATGCACGAGTGATGAACAATTTTGATAATGGAAATGAATGTTTTGACCCAGGGGGAGATGAGATTGATATTGAAGATGACGATTCCTTTACATTTGCCATTCGGACTTTTCTCTCGTTTCTCACTTACCCTGTGGATTCTCCTTTTCTTTGCTCCTTCGGGAATGAAGACACCATTTTTGACCCCGACATTTCCACTTTTGATTTATCTCTACTTAGAGCCAGTGGCCTCTCATCGGGATGGAACTTTCATGTGCTTAAATGTTTATCCAAACATTCATGAAAGCCCGATTGAGATTTTCTCTTCCATTTACTCTTTCCCTAAGGACGAATGAATTTAGGGATCGAGTCAAGCTATGTGACTCGGTTAACAAAAACAAAGCGCTTTGTGGGAGGCACCCTATGCTTATCCATTTTCTATTTTCTTTCTAGCTTCTAATGTGTTGTGAGGAGGCTTGTACTCTTCCGATCTTTGTGTTTGTTGTTTGTACTTGTGATTGTTTGCAGGATTTACCTAAATTTTCTAAAGACTCTCGTGTTCGGTGTTTTGTCCCAGTCCACTCAAGCTTCCTAGCCTTTGCTTGCCATTAGTTTAGGGAAATCCGATATCCTAAAGATTATTATCGTCTAACATTTATCTTCTAGCACATTTAATAAACGGCTTAAGATTTTTGTGATACTTTCTTCATGTTTAGGTTATGCATTTGACCTTTTTGAGTTCTAGTATGGGGTTTTTAAGTTTTAGGCTAGGAAACATTGAGGACAATGTTTGATTTTAGTATGGGGTAGTATATATTCGATATTATCTTACCTACTTTTACCCGTTGTTTTTACGTACCCCGTTTTCCCACCAAAATTTTCAAAAATATGAAAAATTTTAGTCTTAGTTCAAATTTATACTTGAATTTTTCAAAAAAAAGTCTTCTCTATATAAGATAATAAATATATATTGTTAGATGTTAGAAAAAGACTCGGTCACCCCGTGTATTTTACTGTTTATTATAGCTCGTAGTTTAATAGTTAATAGTATGACTTTCGATAATTAACCGGGTACTAATACTCGTTATATTGTAAGAACTATATAAGTCTCTTCCAACTTTGGAAGAAAAAAGCTAGTCATTTTACTCTTTTCTTATAAAACATATTTTCTCTCACTAGAAAATCTCTCTCATGTGTTTCTCTCTCTAGAAACTAGCCAAGTCCAAGAATCGACCCCGTGTTATGATATAAGAAATACCTCAATTGGTATCAGAGCTCATGGGATGATTAGATCATGTGTATGTGCGATTTCTTGCTTGTTTTAGATCGAAAAGTGTACCATTGAAGGTGTAAAACCTAAAAATCTCAATAAGTGTAAAATTACCAAAATACCCCTAACGCAATAAAATCCATAAAAGCATGAATAAAATTCATTTAAATGTTAAAAATCCGAGACTGATAAAAGTTTGCTGCATCTTGCCGGCTCACAACCGATGTTGCAGCCTTATAAAAGGTCAAGGGTTACAATTGCATAAATGTCTAAATAATATTAAGTTTGAATTAATAAATAGATTTCTTTTTGTTAAATTCAAATACAATTTTTCACTTTGATTATTCTATTTTATAAGCTATGAATATCCGGGAAACCTGAGAGTTTTTGAAACCTAAGGTCCGTGAGTCCCGATACTAGTCTCTGTGGGGTGTCAAAAGCCTGGTGACTTAGCCGCAAGGTTGGGATGTGCCGAGATGAAAGTCGCTACATGGGATGATCTCGCCTTTAAACTCATTATTCTTAGGTGGAACATGAAGCATAGTATGTTGCAAAACGTTGATCCATGGTTGAAATTCAAAATAGCACACTCACTTAAGATATAATAAATGTCGGGAGTGAAAAGTTCACAAGTTGCAAATATGAGTAGTGTTAGCATCATTTTCTGATATTAGTGTAATTTTTTTTAAGAGCTTGTTTGGATAAGTGAAAAATCGGGGAAAATTATGAAAATACTGTTAGGAAAATATTGTAAACAGACTTAATACTGTTAGTATTAAAGTTAAGTCTGTTAGTGTTAGTTAGTACTGATAGAAATAGTTAGTATTGTTAGTTTAGAAGTTAAGTCTGGTAGAGCAAGTTAAGTCTACCAGCATTAACTTAAGTCTGACAGTATTATAGTTAATACTGTTTGGTCAGACAGTTAAGTCTGTTTGTAATTATAGTAATAGTTATCAATTAGCGTTAATCTAGGAAGAGATAAGCATTATCTCTTAACGCGTTTAGGGTTCCTTAAACTTATAAAAGGAACATAGAATAGTATTGTAAATATATGAGTTGATTGAGAATTCACAATCAAATAGTAATAGTAATAGCAAGTTTAGTATATTCGTTCTTGTGTTCATCTTGGTATAGATATTGATATTCCGCGTCAATATTTGTATTCTCAGTTATTGTCTCTCATAGTTTCTTTGGATTTATTCAAAGGACTATAAGTCGTTTAAGGCTCATTGAGATCCTGTTAATAAGGACCTACAAGTGGTATCAGAGCCACCAAAGGGACTTTACACAAGATTGAACATAGATCAAAACCTTTTATTCCACCAAATCAACTAGTCATGTCTGCAAACGATAATTTTTCTCTTCATGATGATGAGGAACTTTCTCTTCATGATGATGCATCTTTGGCTGGATCTGTTCCAGCATCCAACAAAGGAGATGCTCCTGCTAAACCACAACAAATAATCACCACAAACACACTTTCAAACATCAAACTGCCCGTCCTTCAAAAAGATGATTATGATACGTGGGCAATGGAGATGGAACATTATCTTGAGTATATAGATAATGAGGTCTGGAAAGTGATTCAGAATGGGAACTCAAAGAAGCGAGTCACCAAAGGTAAGGATGGTGTATACAGGGTTCTTCCTCCAACCACACAGGAAGAACAGTTTGCTGATGAGAAAGAAAGGAAAGCTAGAACACTACTGTTAATGGCTGTTCCAAAAGATCATCTCAGACGTTTTCATGGCATGGATGATGCCAAAGAGATTTGGGCAGCCATTAAGACAAGGTTTGGTGGTAATGCGAACTCAAAGAAAATGCAAAAAGCTGTTTTGAAACAACAGTTTGAGGCATTTACTATCTCGTCTAAGGAAAGCTTAGAAAAAGGGTATGATAGGTTCCAAAAACTCCTATCACAGTTGGATGCCCTTGGTGCTGGTGTGTCAGATGAAGATGCAAATCACAAGTTTTTGAGGTCCCTTCCTCCTGCGTGGGACAGTCTAGCCATGACAATGAGAACGAAGAAGAATATTGACACACTGTCAATAGATGATTTATACAATAATCTGAGTGTCTTTGAACAAGACATCCAAAAGACATCATCTTCTTCCCTGGCATCTGATAATGTGGCTTTTCTATCACAAGCCAAAGCCTCTTCAAGCAAGCATAAGCCAAGCCACAGCTCAGGAAGTTATAGTTCTTATACCACTTCCTCTTCCAAAGCAACACCAACTGCTACTCCTGGTCTTGCTGATGAAGTTATCCATTCTTTTCTAGCCACAAATGCTGATGATGTGGATTTGATACATGAAGACCTAGATCAAATTGATGATCTGGATTTGGAAGAGATGGATATAAATTGGCAGATTGCTATGACTGCCATCAAGATCAAGAAGTTCTACAAGAAGACAGGCAGAAGGCCAAGAGTGGATGGAAAAATGCATGTGGCATTTGATAAGAGAAAAGTTGAATGTTTCAATTGCCACAATACTGGGCATTTTGCAAGGGAGTGCAAGTTTAAAGGGTCAAAGGAAGGTAACAGGCAGGAAGCAGGTAGAGGTCAAGATTTCAAGCCAATGCGAACTGAAAAGGAAGCCTTGATGACCATTGATGAAGGTCAGATCAATTGGGTAGAACAGACTACAGATGAGGAACTCAATCATGCTCTAATGGCTTTCACTGTGAATAATGAGGTATCAATGTGTTCTAAATTGTGTTTAGATTCATACAATGCTCTTCAAAGCTAAGTATATGAAATTTGCAATCTGAATTGGGTACACCAAGAGCTTGACTTAGTTGCCCATAAGCTAGCTGTTAAGAAATTAGAATCTCAGCTTAAAGCCTCCCACAAATAGCAATCTTCCTTAAATGAAATATTTAAATTTTCAGGCTAATTCAAATTTTTGAAAAGATGAAAAGCTGAAAAAGTATCGAAGAATAGGATGAAAGCTGTAAAAGATAAAAGATTGTTGTACATAATTGTTGATTTTGGTTTGTTCTTCTAAAATCTTTGGAAGCTAGTTGATTGTGGGATGTGCTCACTAGTTAAGATGGGTTTCGGGTAGTGGCATCAAATCAAATGCTGAAGGTCTAGGATATGAGGAAGAATATATAGTAGAGGTATTTTTGCATTTTAGAGAATGGAGATGCAGGAAATAATCAAACTCCATATACACGGATTTCAAACAGGTTGGTACAAAGGTGGTCCCTCCATCATCTTAGGGTGATTATACCCTAGGAACAGGAGAAATAGATGATTTCTGTATGAGTATGGCAAACATGACCTCAACCTAAATCTCCTAGTCCTACAGTGTATAAATTGCAAGTTCCATTGCTTTCTCCATCTGTCCATCTTTGACAGTGATGGGGAGCCTTGGAACTGTGTTTAATTGCCAAATTCCACTGTTTACTCATCTGTCATCCATGACGTGATGGGGATCAAGGACCTATACTGACCATTCTATCCAGGGACAACCCTACCAATATACCTTCTATGAGAGGTTACCGAGACCACCCAAACGACTCAACCACAAGTGCCTGAACCACAACAAACTGTTGACCCTAGTTGTGCACAGCATGTAAAAACTCCTAGGCAACCAATTAGAACACCAGTGTCTCCTTCACCTATTTCTTCAACTCATAGACAAAATTGGAATCAAAGAATGGAAAGGGAATTAGGTGCAGGCTATTCTTTTGAAAGAAAATCATGTTTTGTGTGTGGAAGTCTTAGTCACTTGATTAAGGATTGTGACTATTATGAGAAAAAGATGGCAAGGGAAGCTGCTTTTAAGAGCACAGGGGTAATACAAGCCAATGTTAGGCAAGCTACACCAGCCTGGACTAACTCAAACAGGGTGAATAAAGCAAATCAATTCACTCCCAGACCTGTACAACTAAATAACATTAGACCCAATTTTAGTACTGCTAGCAGAACTATTAAAACTGGTAGGGTAAATGTTAATACTGGCAAGCAAAATGTTAGTTCTGGTAGTTTGCATGTTAGTTCTGGCACTCATATTAAGTCTGGTACTTCTAGTTTTAATACTGGCAAGCAACATGTTAATTCTGGTAGCATGTATGTTAATTCTGGTACTAAAAATAAGTCTGGTGGTTCTAGAGTTAATACTGGCAAACAAAATGTTAATTCTGGTAGGGTGCATGTTAATACTGCCAGAGTAACTAGCCCAGTATTAACAAACCAGACTTCACAGGTGAATTTTAAAAGTCCAAAGACATGTTTTTCAAAACAAAGATCACCTGAAAATAGACTCTTTACAAAGAATACAGCATACAAGTCAAATAATTATGCTGTTAAGGGCAAAATGGGTACTGCTGTTAAGACCTCAGCAGGTTGTGTTTGGAGAAAAACAACACTACACTCCAATATCAATAGTGGACCAACCCCTGATTCAAATATTCATGTTTCTCAAGGTCCACAAGGCAGACCCAAGCCTGTGAAGGCATGGGTCCCAAAGAGAAACTAATCTCATTTTGTATGTGCAGGATCATCCACTGAAGCATATGGAGCATAGAGGTATTTTTGATAGTGGATGTTCTGGGCACATGACTGGTAACAGGGCCCATCTTGAAGATTATCAAGAACTAAACAAAGTGGGATCTGTTACTTTTGGAGGAAGTAAAGGAAGTATCAGTGGTAAAGGTACTATTAGATTAGGAAATTTAGTTTTTGATGATGTGGCTTTTGTGAAAGAACTTGGACATTTTAACTTATTCTCCATATCTCAGATATGTGATAAAAAACTAAATGTACTTTTTACTGAAAAAGAGTGTTTTGTGGTGTCCTCTGACTTCAAGATGCCTGATGAAAATCAGGTTCTTCTTAAAGTTCCTAGGCAACACAACATGTATACTTTTGATATGAAAACTGTTGATTCTTCAAAAGGATACACTTGTTTATTAGCAAAAGCCTCATCTAATGAAGCTAAATTGTGGCACAGGAGGTTAGGTCACCTTAATTTCAAAAATTTAAATAAACTTGTAAAGGATAATCTAGTTAGAGGGTTACCTTCCAAGAGTTTCAAAAATGACCACACTTGTGTTGCTTGTCAGAAGGGAAAGCAACACAAGGCCTCCTGTAAGGCCAAGATTGATAGATATGTGACCCACCCATTACACACCTTGCATATGGACTTATTTGGACCTACCTCTGTGAGGAGTATCAACCATGCAAGTTACTGTCTAGTGATTACTGATGACTGTTCAAGGTTTTGTTGGGTTTTCTTTCTAGCCAAAAAGGATGAGACTAGTAGCATCCTTAAGACTTTTATAAGACAGATAGAAAACCAACTAAATCAAAAAGTAAAAATCATTAGATCAGATAATGGGACAGAATTTAAGAACAGGGTTATGCTTGAGTTCTGTGGGGAAAAGGGTATAAAACAGGAGTTTAGTAATGCAAGAACTCCTCAGCAAAATGGGGTTGCTGAGAGAATGAATAGGACCCTTATAGAGGCTGCTAGGACTATGCTAGCTGACTCACTCTTGCCTACCACTTTTTGGGCAGAAGCAGTCAATACTGCTTGCTATACCTTCAACAGGGTAAGGGTGACCAAGCCTCAGAACAAAACACCTTATGAGCTCTTGTTTGGCCACAAACCAATCCTTAGCTACATAAGACCATTTGGGTGCCATGTGACCATTCTCAATACTCTTAGCCCACTAGGAAAGTTTGATGGAAAGTCTGATGAGGGTTTTCTTGTTGGTTACTCTGTGAACAGTAAAGCCTTTAGGGTTTATAACTTAGTCACCAAGAAAGTGGAAGTAAATCTTCATGTCAACTTTCTAGAGGAAAAACCCAATGTGCAGGGCTTAGGACATAGGTGGATGTTTGACTTAGACTATCTTACAGACTCTATGAACTATATACCTGTATCTTTGCAAAATCAAGCTAACCATGCAGGTTCAAAAGAGGTCAGTGACATTGATGTGCAGACTGAAGAGGCTGAAGAACTCCTTGTGGTTTCTTCTACTTCTAGACCAGCAGCTGGTTCTGAACACAATGCTACAAAGAAGAGTCTCTCCTCTAAGAAGCCATCTTCTACTCCAATATCCAAGTCTGCTGATGACATTATGGTCTTTAGAAAAGAGCTTGATGCACTTGCTTTGAAGCACTTAGGACCAGTACCTACAAAAACACCTACCAGTACTGATAATGTTAATACTGGTAGTGGTAATCTTAATACTGGTAATGAGCAAGTTTCTCCTAGTCATATAGAAGCTGTAGCTCCTAGTGCTCATAATGTAGAAGAGGTCTTCTCTGATGATGATGATGATGAGATGCCTGAAATAAGGATTTATGATAAATCATGTGAAGGTATTTTTGAACAAGCTTCTTATGATGATGATGGGGTTATTACTGATTTCAACAATCTCCCTGATGAGGTAGATGTCCTAACCAACCCCACTCTAAGGATTCACAATGCTCATCCTCAAAGTCAAATCCTTGGAGATCCCAATACACCTGTTCAGACTAGAAGCTCTCTCAAGAAAATCACTGAGCCTCATGCTCTAGTGAGCTACATTCAAGCTCACCAAAGAAGCAATCATAAAGATCAACAACACTGTCTTTTTGCTTGCTTTCTATCTCAGTTTGAACCACGAAAAGTGACAGAAGCCCTTGAAGATGGAAGCTGGGTTGAAGCTATGCAAGAAGAACTGTTGCAGTTCAAGCTTCAACAAGTATGGGTTTTGGTTGATTTACCCACTGGTGCTAAGGTGATAGGTACTAAATGGGTTTACAGAAACAAGAAGGATGAGAGAGGAGTAGTTGTCAGAAACAAAGCACGGCTAGTGGCTCAAGGTCATAGACAAGAAGAAGGGATTGACTATGATGAGGTTTTTGCACCTGTAGCAAGAATTGAAGCTATCAGGTTGTTTTTGGCCTTTGCCTCATTTATGGGGTTCATAGTCTATCAAATGGATGTCAAGAGTGCTTTTCTTTATGGCACTATTGATGAAGAAGTCTATGTCTCACAACCTCCTGGTTTTGTTGATCCTGACCATCCTACAAAAGTGTACAAGGTGGTCAAAGCTTTGTATGGATTGCACCAAGCCCCTAGAGCTTGGTATGCTACTTTGTCCACATTCCTAGAGAAGCATGGATACAAGAGGGGCACTATTGACAAGACTTTATTCATTAGAAGAAACAAGAAGGATATCATGTTGGTTCAAGTGTATGTTGATGATATCATTTTTGGGTCTACAAACAAGTCTTGGTGTGCTGAGTTTGAGGCCTTGATGCAAAGCCGATTTCAAATGAGCTCCATGGGTGAACTTACCTTCTTTTTAGGTCTACAAGTCAAGCAGAACAAAGAAGGCATCTTCATATCTCAGGACAAGTATGTAGCTGACATGCTCAAGAAGTTTGATCTTGTAAATGTCAAAGCTGCCATCACTCCCATGGAGACCAAGTTGCCTTTAACCGAAGGATGTGTGAAGCTTTTGATGTAGATGTACACTTGATAGATCTATGATTGGTTCTCTCATGTTCTTAATGCTTTAGACCCTGATATTATTGTATGCGAGTATGTGTTTGTTTCACGTTTTCAGGTAACTCCAAAGACTTTCATCTCACTGCTGTCAAGAGGATCTTCATAAAGTACATCAAGGGCAAAACCCAATTGGGTTTATGTATCCTAGGGACTCTCCCCTTGATTTGGAAGCATTCTCTGATAGTGACTATGGTGGTTCCAACCTTGACAGGAAATCCACAACAGGTGGTTGTCAATTTCTTGGTCAAAGACTTATCTCATGGCAATGCAAGAAACAGACTATTGTAGCCACGTCAACAACTGAAGCTGAATATGTGGCTGCTGCACATTGCTGTGGACAAGTGTTGTGGGTTCAAAATCAATTGTTGGACTATGGTTTCAACTTCATGAATACCAAAATCCACATTGATAATGAAAGCACAATCTGCATTGTGAAGAACCCTGTCTATCATTCCAAGACCAAACACATTGAGATTCGACACCACTTCATCAGAGATTGTTATGAGAAGAAGCTCATAAGTGTGGAGAAAATTCACACCGACTTAAATGTAGCTGACTTGTTGACCAAACCATTTGATGGACCCCGGTTCAATTATTTGGTGGTTAGCATTGGTATGATCAACCCATAAGCTACATTTAAGGGGAGGAAAAAGTGTAAATTTTATAATGTATTATTTAGTTCTGTCCAAGTTAGACTTAATCCTGGTAGCTCTAAGTTTAAAATTAATTCTGGTAGTACAATTTAAAGTGTTAGTTTGGTAATGTTAGTAACTTAATTCTGTAGCTTAGTATTAAGTCTGTTAGTGTAACAAGTTAAAACTGGTAAATCACTTTAATTAATGGTTGCAAACTGTAAGGATTAAGATGTAGGGTTTATTGAGGTTAATTTGCTTAGTTATAAGTTAAATTAGAATTGTCTTTCTTCTTTAAATCTAACTTTTTGAGGTCGACTTGGAGTTGAAAAGAGTGATTGAAGATCAACTTGGGCTGGAAAGAAAAATGCCAGGTGTCACTTGCTAATTGGATGCAATTTGGTTGTAAGTAATGATGTTGTGGTCAAACTTGCTGTAAATTTTATTAAAACTGGTTGAAAATATGTTAAGTCTGATGAGTCACTATTAATACTGGTTGACTATTTTAAGTCTGGTAGTGCAAGTTTTAAGTCTGGTAGCTTTCACTTAATACTGATTGAAATAAAATCGTTGTATTTTATTCAAACATAACCGTTGAAGATATTTTAGCCGCCTAAAACGCTGATAGAGTACTTATATAGGGATAAAGTAATTTCTCTTTCATCCTTATCACTATTTACCCTATTATCTTTTTCTCAAAAGCAATCGTTAAAATTACACACACTACCAGACCTAATCTGTCATACGTCACATCACCAGTACTAATTTTCTTTAAAGATTCAAATATTTTCACCAAGTGGTTAATGGCGCAACTCAAGTATTGCGATAAGCACAACCAAGTGGGTTTCTTACTCAAACCTCTGAGGTGCTGGCTACACAGAGTAGTGGATTTCATCAGGAGGTCAAATTGAGGTATGCTCTCACTCACAATCCACCTATCTACGATTCTTTGTCAAGCAGTTTTGGCAGACTCGCCAACTGCTTAGAACACTTGCAGATGGGACCAACAACCTTGAGGCAACAATAGATAACATTGAATTATTACAATTCACTGAAGAGTTTGTTAGGAGGGCAACATCCAGTAGCAGATGTTCAGGGATTCACATGTTGCAAAATAAGAGATTTTTAGCAGGATTGCAAAAATATTGGGTATGTAAGGACAGAACTTTTACCCTTTTTGGAAACGTCACATTTACACCACCATTGGAGATCTTAATCCATCCTATTCTTCACTGTATAAGATCCCAAAAGTGGAGGATGGGATCAGTTTGGTAGCAACATTGCCAATGCCTTGATCTGTCATTCCACTGGGATGGAGACTTTAATTTTTCAAAAACTTAATCTTTGTCAGGAATGATCATACCCAATCTAAACGTCTCCTAATAAGCAATCTATCACCACACAGGCCACTTTCCTTAATGTAACCTCGTTTTTCGTTCAGATGATTTTGAATGTACAAAACTGAAAACAAAAAACCTTTTTTATCCTGTTGCCATTAACTAAAAAAGATTTTTGGAAATATTGAAAAGTAGTTTTCAAGGGTTAAATAGACATTGTTGCTGCTATGCTAACCATTGATGCAGTCTCAACCTCAAACCAAGTGCTGCTCCAACACCAACTCACATGTACCAAACTCCCTCTTTCATCTCATGTACAATTAACACAATCACAAATCACCTCCTTCCACCTATAACAGCAATCCTCCAACACATACCACCTCCTTCACTTTCTCAACCCTGTACAACACCTCCCAAAATAACTAATTCTTCATTAACAACTCCTCTCCATCAAGTGGACAAACCAACATTTACAACTCCTCCAAATTCAACCTGTTGAAACAAACTCATCCCCACCAATGTTTACTATTCCTGACCAACCAACCAAACTCCTCCACCATCTCCTCAGTTCATCACCTTCATATCCATGATACGAGGTCCATCATTTGAACCTTCTTATCACTTGTCTCCACCTCCTTCACATGAGCCTGAAAATCAAGCATTTAGATCTTATGAAGGGGAAATATGAGCAACTCAGAAATATGATGGATATTGTACCTAAGTTACAATCAAGAGTTGAATCCCTGGAAAAGGAGCTAAGTGAAACTAAGCAAACTCTTGGAACAGCAATCTTGCAGTTGACAGAGAAAGTCAAAAAGCTAGAAAACAAGTTGAGGAAGAAGAGGAAAAGTAAAGAAGCTAAGGGATGCAGAGGCGAGCACGGTATCATGACAGAGATAAGTTTTTCTCTTTTCGCTAATCTGAGTCAAGTCTATAGTAACGCCCGCTCAATGTATAATCTCTATATGATCGCATCACCAGCATGTATAGCACACGTGTCAACACACAAAAAAAAGAGCAAGGGTTCAGAGGGAGGCTCACATGTGTATCTCGTCCTCCTCCCTACTTACAGACGCTCACCCTCCCCGCAAATACCCCTCCCGCCCTACCCCCCCCGACGCGCCCTGACACAATCTTTAAACATCTATGTAGCTTCAGAAGGGTTTAAGGGATTCACATAGCACCTCTTGGTAGCAAGATTTACAATAAAAGGAAACCAAAGGTCTACAAAAAACTCTACCTAAAATTCTTCATTTGAAGAATGCTTCAGCTCAAGTTAATATGCTCAAGTATTACTGACAAAACTTAATCCTGATAGACATCTTCAGCTCAAGTTTAATGCTGGTGAAGTTAATGCTGGGTGTTGCTTTGAGGTTAATACTGGTGAGGCAGAAGAATAGGGTTCAAAGGAGAAACGGAAAGGAGCCAATGACTAAGAGGACCTTCAAGCTGAAGTTAAGATCAAAGACATCAAAAGAGCTTCAAGGAGTTAGCAAGATTTAGAGGGGAAGCTCAAGACTGCAAGCTAAAATGGATGCTGAAAACCAACCACATAAGACATATTGATATTGATGCACTTCTGGCTAGAAGATAGGTATAGAACAAGAGAAGAAGCTGCACAAGAAGCCACTTGCAACTGAATTTGATTACATTCAAGCAAGATTAATGAGATCAGATTCTTGCAGAAAAGCTTCAACAAGAAGAAAGGGAAGAAATATTCTATTGAAGATAGAGCAAAGTTTCTGCATGACACAATGGCTCAAAGGGAAGTTTCTTGCAGATCAAAGAAGTGCGCTTATTATGAAACAAGCCACCACAATATCTCAGCTTAGGGGAAATCAGTGATCATCTTATTTGAAAACCACTGTTGCCAAATAAGAGCTTGCTGAGTTTAAAGTCTAAACTCATTCTGAGGAGATTCATGCATTGTATGAGAGCTTCAGAAGCAAGATCAGAATTTTGTAGCTATGGGTATAGAAGAAGATGGACCCCAAGAGCAATCAAAAAGAGTGACGCTGAGATAGTAGTTCATAAAGAGGAAGAAAAGAAGGATGATTCTGTCCATTGAAGAACGTTAAAGAGGAAGAAGGATCAACAAAAGAAAGTTAGGCACAAGGAGAGAAGCTAAAAGCAAAAAGAAGAAAAGCATGTTGGCTCCCCCCCCCACAGAGAAGATGATGATCTGGAAGGATATGCTTACATATAGTCTGATGAAGATAAAGTGATTGTGTTTGAGAGTCTTTATCAACAATATCCCATTTTTGAATGGAATCATTTGACCTATACCAATAAAACCTCAGCATGATCCAAACCAAACTGATGTAAGATATATATTTGAATAAGGAAACATGGAGTATGGTTCATAGAGATTCTTTGCACCTTAATGGGAGTTTTATCGATTTTGGACAGAGAAGATTTGAAAATCATTATGAGCTAGTATGGCAAAGAATATAAAAGATAGGCTCCTGTAGGTTTTGACAGGATGCTTTGGGGAGATCTGATGATATGTTTAATCAAGTTGATACTGCTGATCTTTTGGATACACAGCAGTGGAATTCTTTTTATCAGCTGGAAACTACACAGTTCCCCCTTTTAAGGGGGTACATTACTATCATGACAAGTCTGGAACTTTTTTTCATATGCTTGTGGAAAGCAGTTACCCTCTGACAAAGGATGGAGTACTTTCACAAATGTTGGAATGAAAGTTAGAAACTGAAGAAGAAAGCTCTATGGCTTTAGAGGTGATCAGTTTGTGGAATAACAACAGTTAGAGAATTTGAAGTTCTAATGATGATGATCATGGGAAGAAGAAGGGTTTGAGTTGTTGGCTAACCACCACACAAAAAATGGTTCTTTGGTTTCCACATGTCTAACAGACATAAGAACTACTAGTCCTAAGAGCCAAACGGCTGCTTGGTAAAGACCCACAAAAATCCTGTTTAATGGTTGGACAAATTTACCAAAAAATTGTATGGTTAATCTATGCACCATAGTATTTATACTATAAAGCATGACTAGCCCTGAGCTACGGCTACAGGTAATAAGGCATATCAAATCGTTGATGGCTGTATGATTGCCCAAAAAATTCATATGGTATTCAACTCACCAATGTTTCTCAAGTACTGAGAGTTGAAATGGTAATCAGTTGACCATGGAATTGCAACCTTTCTGTGGAAAAAGAACTGAAATACTCCAGAGTTAATGGCTAACTGGTAAAGAGACATCAAATCCATTTACATTTTCAATGATTCACCTCTCACAGGAGTTAACACACCTGGAAGTGATGAGAATAGTATGAAACTTTATGTTTTGTGATTGTACAAAAAATTGTCAAGGGTTGCTGATTTACAAAGGTTAAAGACTGTTTGCTGTCAAGAACTTTTTTTTGAAAGACATATAAAGGACTTATTATTTTGAAGACTGAGAAGTTCAAGACAATCCTCTAACAAGCCAAGAAGAAGCTTAAGTGTTTAAAGATCAAGGAATATTTCTGAAGGAACTTGAAGTTCATGTGTGAAGATCAAGTTAGGGGAGGATTGTTAGGAAAATATTGTAAACGGACTTAATACTGTTAGTATTAAAGTTAAGTCTGTTAGATATAGTTAGTACTGATAAGAATAGTTAGTACTGTTAGTAGTAGAAGTTAAGTCTGGTAGAGCAAGTTAAGTCTGCCAGCATTAACTTAAGTCTGGCAGTATTAAAGTTAATACTGCTGGGTCAGAATGTTAAGTCTGGTTGTAATTATAGTAATAGTTATCTCTTAGCGTTAATCTAGGAAGAGATAAGCATTATCTCTTAACGCGTTTAGGGTTCCTTAAGCTTATAAAAGGAACGTAGTATAGTATTGTAAACACATCGGTTGATTGAGCATTTGCAATCAAATAGTAATAGTAATAGTATTTTTAGCATATTGTTCTTGTGTTCATCTTGGTATAGATATTGATATTCCGCATCAATATTTGTATTCACGGTTATTGTCTCTCATAGTTTCTTTGGATTTATCTAAAAGACTAAAAGTCGTGTAAGGCTCATTTAGATCCTGTTGATAAGGACCTACAAGTGGTATCAGAGCCACCAAAGGGACTTTACACAAGTTTGAACAAAGATCAAAACCTTTATTCCACTAAATCAAGTAGTCATATAAAGGGTCTAACGATCTATTTAATATCAAAGTTTCTCCCATTAGCCTAGCCTCCAAATCAAGTTCCATTCGTTCTCTTAAGCTTAACATGTAGACGCAGACCAAGGGCCACGTTGGTTTTGGTGTGTGTTGTGAGGCTTGTGTGGGTAATGGGATCGGTCACAGTTCGAACCCTATGGCTTATCTTTTAGCAAAAAAAATTATTTTTTCAAACTTTTTAAACAAACTTATAACTACAACTAAAAATAAGCAACTTGTGTAAAAAATAACTTTTCTCAAATTCTCAATAAGCTAGAAAACTGCTTATGAAACAGACAGAAAAGACTTTACAAACTTTTGGTTTTTCACTAAAACTTAAGAAACCTATTAACTGAAATTAATGCTAAAACCTAAGCAAAATAAGCTATTACTACCCTATTATTAACCTAATCAGCAAGTGAGACAAAAATTACCAAAAAACGACAATCCATAACTGGAAAAATCAAATAAGCAATTTGATGAAAAACTGTTTGGCAAAATGGACAAGTAAGCACTTTAGAGCTAATTTTTAAAGCAATGAAATGGAACCTTGTGGACTATTTGCTTATATCACCTTACAGCTTTCCCTATAAGCTATCTAAAACATCTTTAAAAAGTAATTTTGAACTTCAAATAAGCAAAAAAGGTCTAATGGAAAAGGCTGCTCATGCAGTTACTTTAATTTTTGGTTTCTATGAAAAAGACAAAGTACTAATTGCAGGCTAAAAACAAACTAGTAAATAAGGCTACTTTCTACAAAAATAAGCCATAATTAATCTAGATTGAGCATATACTAGCTGAGCACGTAATTTTGAAAAGCTAAATCCTACTACACCTACTTAAATTTTGAATTGAATAAGGACTATTGACTTTTTATTATGCTGATGCAAATGACACTAATATGACCAAACTCAAAATAATAAGTGCGGACCTAAAGACTTGTTTCTAACACCTAAAAAATGACTAAATAAGAGCAAATAGAGCAACAAAATTCACTAACAATTTAAGGCACAAGATCTTATGAATCTGAGTTTAAAAACTCAGACTTCAAGCATTAGTTACACAAGCTTACTAAAAGCTAAATTAACCTATCACACACCTTAAAACCTAATCATATAACTTTAATATGAGATTTGAATTTAGTTTAAAGAGCCAAATAGCCTTTGACATCACTAACTCAAGTTAGTGTTGTCATAAACCAAACACCCCTTTAAATAATCCAAACTCATATCTAGCTTATGAAATTTAGATTCAAGGCTCAAACTAGCAATACCAGATAGTAGACAGCTTATCAAAGACCTATTAAACAAATTTTAAAAACTAAATAAGCAAAAACTTTAAGCTACAAGCTAATGCTATTATTTTTTGTTTTTTAACTGTTTGAAGACAAATACTTGCAAACTAAAGATCTAAACTAACAAATGACTAAATTAAGAATTAATCAACTATATTAAGCAACAATAAGCTAATCTAAACATCTATAAGCTAACATTAAGCAGATTTAAGCTAAAGTGCAATTTAAAGCTTTAAAAAGGAAAAATAAGAAACTTACAACAGCCTTTGCTTAAACAAGGCTATAATAAATGCTCAAGGAGCTATTCAACAAGCTCTAGCTTATCTAGGATAAGCTGGTAAGATCCTGGAAGCCCATCCAATTCTGGATTCCCTTCCAAAAATAAGTTGTGGTAAATTTGAGGTGAATTTATTGAATTATCAAACTTAGTTAAGCTTTTGTAAGCTTAATTGAGGGTAAACAAGTTTAGTGTAGTATGAGTAGCTTAAAAGGACTTATGAGGAGCTTATGATGCTTTTTCAAATCATAATTGCTTAACATAAAAGACTGAATTAAACAAGAGTTAAGATAAAACTGAATTTTATTAAAACATTAACTGATTACAATACTTTGAAAGAAATTACATGAAATTTAAATGACTTTAAGTTAAAAACGTACAAGCTATACCTAAATTAAGCTACTCCTACTCTAGATAATATCCTTGTGAGTGAGAGGATTCCTCATTATATAGGAGAGAGGTGAAGGTTCTAGGACCTTGAGACGCTCCTTTGCTTCAAATCTCAGCCCTTAATCCATAGCCGTCTCTCAATTATTTTGATCTTGCCCGTTGAATACTCTTCACGTTTTTTAACCAATCATATTGCTGGGATTGCCAGTGTGTTAGAAGTGTCAGCTTCTAGAAGGGTTAATCATATTTAAGCAAAGTTAATTTGGTGCAGGGTGAATTGGGGAAGAGAGTGAACAGTAAAAACCAATTCGCGCCTTTTTCTTTTCTTGTTTCGTTTGACCCGTTGATAAAAGGGGTTTGACTTGGGCTTATGATAAAGGATTTGGGCTTTTGATTTTGGTTTGGGCTCGGTGATTTTAATATCAAACGAAAAGGGTTTTGGGTTAATGGTTTATATAGTTTAACTTAACGACCGTTAGTCTCTTAGTAACTTTAAGGACTAACCATGGAATAGGAAGGACTAACGTGTGATTGGATTTGGGACTTTTTGGTGAAATGATTTAACATTCAAGGATTATTTGGTAATTTCAAAGTTTTGTCTTCACATGAGTTGACCAAGATTGACTTTGGTTGACTTTTGCTAATAAATTCCCGGCTCTTGTGTACTCTTTCCGTCTCGTGTTTGTTTTTGCCCGGTTTTTGGCTCTTTTCTTGTGATTTTTGCAATATCCGTACCTACACGTCACAAAAGACAACATACACAATATACAAGCATAATTTGCATTATTTCATCTTTTTAGGGTCATTTTTGATATAAAAACGGATATGTGATTTCTCACATATCACCCTTTATCCTTATATTTGTTTTTCATTCTTCAACCCCTTTAATGTTTACCAAGACGTCATTAATATCACCTTGTGATTGTTCCGGTGATAATTCATGCCTTAGTCTACATTATTCCCTTTTCTCATTCTTCTCCAAATCATACCTAAGGACTACTATTTCTAACTATGGAGTGTCCTTGGGTAGATCCCTCCGGTTCTGGTTGGATCATAGGACAATACCTAACCTTAACCGCCTTATGACTTCAATCGTCCTGAATTAATTGGTTATTAGGTATAAGATCGTAACCATAAAACCAATTTTCATTTATTTTCAAACAAGGTTTTATTTTGAAATACTCCCCCTACACATGTGCATTGATAATCAAAAGTATTTCGCACATGTAGGTATGAGTGAAAAGCATTTTGAGTATTTTAGATCACTTATTAATTTTCTAGATCACATTTTCTCCTCTTATTTAAAATAATAAATCTCTTAGTATTTGAAATACCAATTGATTAAGTTTTGTCATGAAAGTTCATAGGTAGAAAAATGTTTATTGAATTTCGTGAAACATTTTGTGTTTGCTCCCCTTCAACAATACATGTGACATTACTTGTTGTTAAAATAACACCAATGTACTGTTGAGGATGAAAATAGTGTCGAGTATACAATTTTTGAAAGTTTATGAAATGTCATTAAAGAATACTTGAAAAATAATTGTACTCGGGCACTATATGTTTATGAACACATAAAGATAGTCGTGAAAGAATGTGTTCAAAAACATAAAAACTTTTTGGATGTGAATATCTGATGAGAGAAGATGCCTCATGTATAACACACTTCATACAAGTACTAGTATGTCAGACCTTTCACCAGTAGTCGAACTCCGAAGAGTAACGTAAGAGTTTTTCAAGAATACCCGGTGCACAGTGTGCATCATGTGATTTGTCATTATATTATTCTTGAAAAGTTTTCTCACATTTACCACTTGTTATATCTTGTTATAGGATCGATTAAGCTATATAGTGTGTGTTTAGGTGTTTTCAAACATCTTTTTAGAATCACATTTATATGTGTTGGATACATTAAAAAATGTCTTTGAATTGATGTATCTAACGACATTAAAACTTTGGTTTTGAACCCCCCCCCTCAAAAATTGACTCACTTATAAAAATGATTGTCTTTTGAAAGTTCCGTGAGGATGGAGTGTTGAACACATAATTTTTTTAAAGATTTTAAATTGTCATTGAGAAAATTCTTGAAAATTTGTGTTTAACTTTTTTTTTGAAAAACCACGTGTTAGAAAACTTTTCTTCTAACGCTAAGGATAAGCACACGGAAGCGTACACTCTCCTTTGTCATTGGAGACCGAGTTGTAATCTGAGAGCGATTAAAGTCACTGACTTGAGATACAAAACTTTGAATGTTTTGATTGAACAGCTCAAGACCGAAGATTTCTCTTTTCGTTGTTAAGGATAAATACAATAAGGCATATATTTTCCTTTTCTCTGAGGCACGGTTTCCAATCTGACATTTGATTACAAACCATGAAGAAAAATTAGAAATGACATGTTTTGAAACATTTGAACTCTTGATCGAACTTCATTTACACACATGTGTCAATATTAATCGACATTTCTAGGTACGTAAATGTTATGGATTCCAAGAGACATGTCGAGAAGATTCTTTTTGGAATTTTTTAATTTTTGGATTTTGTATTTATTTTTGAAATTTTCTATTTTTGTATTTGATTTTATAGGTATTATATTTTTGTATTTTATTTTTTCTCAAAAATATTTACAGATTGATGTTTGATGATATATCAAGCAGTCTCATTTGCCAGAACCTCTAGTTCTGCTGGAGTTAAACATCTCATACCGAGTCGTCCCACAAGGTACTCAAACCTCTCTTTCGAAAGAGCTTTTTTAAACATGTCGGCTAACTGGTATTCAGTTCTGACAAAGTATAATTCAACTATACCATTTTCAACCCGCTCCTTGATAAAATGGTGATGAACATTGATATGCTTGGTGCGAGATTGCTGCACAGGGTTACACGAGATGGCTATGGCTGACTGGGAGTCATAGTACAATGGTATTTTATTGTAGTCAAAGCCATAATCCTTAAGTTGTGTTCTCATCCAGAGTACTTGACACAACTTGCAGATAATGCCATGTACTCGGCTTCTGCCATTGACATTGCAGTGCAGTCCTGCTTCTTGAACATCCAACTAATGAGCTTATCACCTAGGAATTGAATTCATCCATAAGTGATTTTGCGTGTATCAAGACAACCTGGATGGTCAGCGTCTGAAAAAGTGGTTAGTTCAAAACTAGAATCTTTCGGATATTAGAGTCCCATGTTAATGGTCTTCTTTAAGTACCAAAAGATCCTTCTAACCTCCTTGAGGTGTGTTTCAGTTGGTCTCGCTTGATATCATGCACAATAACATACTGCTTTCACTAGGTTTGGTCTACAAACAATCAGATACATGAGTGACCATATCATACTTTGGTATTTTGTCTTATCTACAGGTGTACCACTCAAATCTGGATCCAGCTTTGGTGATGTAGCCATTGGTGTATCAATGCTATCGCATTTGTCCATACCATGCTTTTTGAGTATTTCTAAAGCATACTTAGACTGATTTATAAAGATACCTCGTGGGGATTGGTGGATCTGAAGTCCTAAAAAAATTTCATTTCCCTCATCAAGGACATCTCAAATCTACTTTGCATCAGTTTTTCAAATTTTTTAGAAAATTTTGGGTTTGTAGACCCGAAAATTATGTCATCGACGTAAATTTTCACAAGTAGAATGTCTTCTCCGCATCTTATCATAAATAGAGTGGGGTCTATTGTACCTTTTAGAGAAACCTTTAGATATTAGGAATTTCGAGAGTTCATCATACCATGCTCTTGGAGCTTGCTTCAATCCATAAAGTGCTTTTTTGAGGCGGTAGACTTTTTCTGGATGATCTGAATCAACGAACCGGTCTGGCTGACTTACATATACTTCTTCCTAAAATGGACCGGTAAGAAAATCGGTTTTTACGTACATCTGGTAGATAGTAAATAATTTGTGTGCATCGTAGGAAACGGAAATCCGAACAGCTTCCAATTGAACGACTGGTGCAAAAGATTCTTCAAAATCAATACCCTTTTCCCGACGATATCCTTTAGCTACAAGTCATGCCTTATTGAGAATGACAGTAGTGTCTTCATCTTTTTTGTTCTGTCATAACCACTTTAGATTAATCACAGTTGTTAATACAAATAAGCCGTAAAAATGTTTATTTATATTTTAAGATCCTCATATGTTTTATCGATAACAATCATAAAATTATTATAAGTAGAAAATGAAATACGTAAGTTTTAGACAAATAGTTTTTCACTTTTTCTAACTTATTATGTCTATCATATCATACATCAAAATTATATTTTGCACAAGTAACACAAAGTTACTTATACTTTTATCTTTCATTATTATGTGAATTATATTTACATTTTACATCATGCATGACATCAACATGATCTTTCCATATCTTAAATAAATCTTACACGATTACACAAGATCTTGGAAGATTACACAATATTTTGGAGATTTGGCAACCAAAATCCGGATTTACATTACCAGTGACCCGGATCCCTCGGTTACACTGGCCGGATCCCTTTTAGAAGGAGTCCGCCTGATCCGGTGAACAGTAGAAATTTTTCCCTATAAATAGCAAGTTATTTCTCATGTTTTACTCACATATTCCTCTTACATCTCTTTAATATTCTGACATCTCTCTCTAATTCTCAAATCTAGTTTAGTTCCATTTCTCATTAGTAGGTAATTCTCTGATTAGAAGAAATTGCCGACATTACACACAAGACGAACAAGCTCAAGCTTTTAGTCTCCACCTTCATATCAAGATCATCCTTCTATTGTACATTGACTTAAAACTTTAAATTTGCAATTAAAACCTGGAAATGAAACAAAGCTGAAAAGCAAAAAGCTTACATAACTAAAAATAAAGCTAAGTTAAATTAAAAATTAAAAACTAGTTGCCTCAAAGGCCTTACAAAAGGCTCCTTATTTAAGCCGAAGGTCTTGACTTAGCATCTTGTGCTTCTTTTAGGGAGAGCAAAATGAAGTGTGCTTGTTTGTGTGAGGGAATTCGAAAGCAAAATCCCAGCCTTTGATTTCTTTTGAGCTTCTTTGGAGACAATCTCAGCCATCGAAATGCTTTGGGAATGGAGAGGGATTGCCAACATGGCATTTATACCACTGGGGGGGGGGGGTTTAGTAAGGGTGGATGAAAATGATTTTTGGCTAGGGAGAGAATGGTTTTGCAGGAATAGTATGGGGCGACATACAATGACACTGGTTTTGGGGCGGGAAAAGAAGACTTTTTAGGAGAGGCAGAATGGTCCCCCTAAAGTTGTAATAACTTGAATGCAATCTCTACCCGATTGTCAATTTTGAACCCTTGGCCTATTTATAACTTTTATGTAAAACATCTCGAGGGTTTGGTAGTTTTAGCCCTTCCAAGTTGTATTTCGTTCACATAACCAGAAATGGCTTGACTTTAGACTTTGGTCCTTTCCATTCCGTGCTCTATGGGAAGGGAATAAGAAAAACGAAAAAACTATGTCCTAAAGTCGCGCCAAAGCCAAAGCGTAGGATATTGTATGCTATTGGCTTTCTTTTTGTTCTTTTCTTGAATATCCGTTTCCTGCACAATACAAATGCAAACATACAAATACAATGTATTTTTTGATATGTTTTTAGTCATTTAAGTCCGTTTCAAATGGAAAATGGTATGTGTAATTAAGCACATACCAAGTCCCATGTTAATGGTCTTCTTTAAGTACCAAAAGATCCTTTTAACCTCCTTGAGGTGTGTTTCAGTTGGTCCTCCGATTATGATAACAAGCACAATAACATAACTGCTTTTTACAGGTTTGGTCTACAAACAATCAGAAACCTGAGTGACCATATCATACTTTGGTATTTTGTCCTTATCTCCAGGTGTACCACTCAAATCTGGATCCAAACTTGGTGATGTAGCAATTGTGTATCTAATGCTATCGCATTAGAGTCCATACCAGATCTTTTTGAGTATTTCCTCTAAAGCAACTTACTTAAGACAGATTTATAAAGATACCTCATGGGAATAGGTGGATCTGAAAGTCTAAAAAATTTCATTTCCCTCATCAAGGACATTCACAAATCTAACTTGCATACAAGATTTTGCAAATTTTTTTAGAAAATTTTGGGTTTGTATGACCCAAAAATAATGTCACGACCGTAAATTTTTACAAAGTAGAAGGTGCTTCTCCGCATCTTATCATAAATAAGTGGGGTCTATTGTACCTTTTAAAGCAGAAACCTTTAAGATATTAGATAATTCGAGAGTTCATCATACCAGCTCTTGGAGCATTGCTTCATCCATAAAGTGCTTTTTTGAGGCGGTAGACTTTTTTATTTCGGATGATCTGAATCAACGAACCATCTGTCTACTTACATATACTTCCCTTTCCTAAAATGACCGAGTAAGGAAAATGTTTATACGTACATCTGGTAGATAGTAAATAATTTGTGTGCATCGTAGGAAACGGAAATCCGAACAACTTCCAATTGAACGACTGGTGCAAAAGATTCTTCAAAATCAATACCCTTTTCCCGACGATATCCTTTAGCTACAAGTCATTGCCTTATTGAAAATGACAGTAGTGATCCTTCTCTTTTTGTTCTGTCATAACCACGTAGATTACTCACAGTTGTTAATACAAATAAGCCGTAAATATATTTATTTAATTTTAAGATCCCATAACTTGTTTTATCGATAACCATCACATTAAAATTATTATAAGTAGAAAATGAAATACGTAAGTTTTAGACAAATAGTTTTTCACTTTTTCTAACTTATTATGTCTATCATATCATACATCAAAATTATATTTTGCACAAGTAACACAAAGTTACTTATACTTTTATCTTTCAATATTATGTGAATTATATTTACATTTTACATCATGCAATGAACATCATGCATTATCTTCCATATCTTAAACTAAATCTACACGATTACAGACAAGAACTGGAGATGACACCATATTTTTGGAGATTAGGCAACCAAAATCGGATTTTACATTACCATGACCCGATCCCCTATGTTACACTGAAGGGAACCGCCTGATTTGGTGAACAGTAGAAATTTTTCCCTATAAATAGCAAGTTATTTCTCATGTTTTACTCACATATTCCTCTTACATCTCTTTAATATTCTGACATCTCTCTCTAATTCTCAAATCTAGTTTAGTTCCATTTCTCATTAGTAGGTAATTCTCTGATTAGAAGAAATTGCCGACATTACACACAAGACGAACAAGCTCAAGCTTTTAGTCTCCACCTTCATATCAAGATCATCCTTTTTTATTCTTGTACATCATTTATTCATTGTATTTATATATCTCATCCTTGTAAAAAGAGTTGATAGCATTGGATTGGTTCTACCTTTGTTAGAACCTAGTATTTAGTTTTGTACCAGAAAAAGTGGAAGCGACGTAAGGGTGGTTTTACTTTTGTTAGAACCCGGTATCTAGCTTTGTACCAAAAAACGTGTAAGTGATGTTGTGAGGCTTCTTCGCCGGACAAGGAGATTGTGGACTAGTGTTTACGAACTCTCGAGTTGGGAACTCGGGGAATGGAGTAGGGGAAGGAAGGTGTCCTTGTAGCCGAATCACTATAAATACTTGTCTCACGGTTCTATCTCTTCTAACTCTATCTTTACTTTACTTGTGCTTATTATTTATTTCTTACTACGTAGATCAAATCAATATCATTAAACTTCACATAAACTCGATCTGTAATTTTAAAACATAAATTTAAATCGATAAAACTATTTACCCCCCCTAGTTTTCCACAATTGGCATCAAGAGTAAGGTTACTAAAGCTTTTTAAAATATATTGTATTTTAAATCTTTAAATGATCAAATGGATTTGAAAAACTACAATGAGGGTCAATCTATTTTTTCATAATAGGGACCACATATTCATTATCTAAAAATAAGAAACGAACCAAACCCTCAAACCCTCTCAAAGAACATCACTTGATTGGCAATTCTAAGGAAAATCTTTGAGATTAACGAACACACATCCATAACAAACAACAATTGTAAGTGATTTCATTTTAGTTGCTTTTCAATTCTGAGTCTAGGGTTCTAACTTTGCACAAAATCAAAATTTGGGGATTTCGATTTATTGCTTGATTTTTGCACGATTTAGACTAGGATATTGTAATGTATAACTATTTTGATTCCCATAGATTGTTAGAATTTTATAAATTAGAATCAATTATGAAATTCAAATTTCGACAAAAACCTCAAATTAATTTTTTGACAAAAATCTCTCACGACCAGGAATTTTACAAATGTTGTTTAACTACGTTATTAATACAACGTAAAAACTATTTTCATCATGCATTTTGATCTCTTGGATGATATTCTAAATACGTAATTCATATGTATTCTCGACACATTCAACTTGAGCGATATTGAACTTCAGAGTGTTTTGGATTTGCTCATTATTTTACTTGAGTCGAGCAAAACGCACCTCTACATCGTTTACATATAGACACACACTTAGAAGTGTTATACTATTATGACATATTTTCTATTTTTGTTTTTTCTTATTTAAATCACTAAGTCTTCTTTAGGTACCAAAATTCTAGTGAATAGGTTCTTCTATTGGTGCTATTGTTAGTGTATTTTGATAGTTAGCGTTGCTTGGGGCATGTCCCAAGTAGCTTTAGTGGGTGTTCAAGCTCTTGCTTGAGGTTAATGTGGCACTCAGCCACATTCCATTGTATTTAAACGATTTTTTGGTGTAATATATTTTACCGGAGTATTATCCCCTTTACCTAAAAAAAATTCCTAGTGAATATCAACAAGATCATCGATTAACTCTTCAATACTCCCCAAAAATATACCTAAACCCAAACAGGTCTAACGTAAACAAAGATATATATAGAAACCTTGAAAAATTTCCCATCCACAAAGGGAAAACCATTGATCTAACCTTCTACCAAGACACCACTGACGACACTTTAGCAAAATTTGGTGCCATAGGTTTTGATTGTCTCATTAACCTAAACGAGGAAATATGTCCTAGGTTCATCATAGAATTCTACAAAACCTTGCGAGTTAGTAGGTTCAATAAAAACCATATCTTCTTGATCTTTGAAATCGATGAACATGAATTCAGCATCAGCTTGGAACAATTTGCCTAGATGGCCTTTCTCCAAATCAAGGCATTTGTGTTTACACCGACAAGTGGAATCTTGATCAACTTGAGCCAAACTTAGAACCAAACTCTCCATACCAATCAACTCTTCTTACTCTTGGGGACATTAGGAACACAATTCATATAAGAACCACCGATCAAAAACAAACCAAGGAAGGTTGGGTGCAAAAGCAATTAAGCCAAATAGAAACAAATGAGCTGCTTGAACACTTGAAACCGTGTGAACTTGTCCTTAGAGAAAATGCCTATGTAGCTATAGTTAATAGAGATCATGTACAAGCATCCATTGCATTGATATTTTATTTTTTAGAGGTTGGGAGCCCATTCAACCTTCCCTACTTTGTAGTCAAAAGAATGGACTTTTTTAGAGATTGTGTTGATAAGGTCCTAACATATGAAATAATCTTAACCCGTCTCTTTAAACACCTTTTTTCAAACATGGAGCATCATCCCTTTGATGATCGGTACACTCTTCATCCTAGACTAATGTCCTTTCTCAAAGCTAAGCAACCTAGAAAGCCACCTCCTAAGAAACCAAGAAATCTAGGAAAATCCAAACGTGCTTAATTGCCCTCCACTTCATCATCCGAATCAGCCCCCTTGGACAATGGAGATTTTCCTAGTACCAAACTTTCACCTAGGTCCTACTGTAGAGAACTCTAAGTTTGCACAAATATGTCTCAAGACCAAAGGGAGACAAGAGGGATGTTTAAGAATTTGGCTCGGGCATTGCATAAGATGGGAAAGGATTTGAAAAAGGGATGTTGGTGATCACACGGGATGAATGAACTTTAAAACTTGTTTCATGTTTATTTGTGTCTAAATTTTTCGGATTAATAACTTGTTTGTTACTTGGATGATAAACATCGCTACTTATTTCGCTTGCTACTTTTATGAATGATATTAGTTGCTATTGCTAATGTTAAAATTGATTGCTTGCTACATGGGTGAGATTTTGGCAGCTTAAACGCATGTTCTGGTCATTTTTGAGCCTCCCACGGATCAACGGATCCACCAAATACTGGACCCGTCTTTGGTTTAGGTTGATTCGTTTGATGCCAAGCGCTAAAATTTCAGTTTATGTGATTTTTAACTTTTTTCACTCTATCTTATATCCATGCTATATAATCCTAAATGTGATTTTAAACCTTAGGATAAAACATAACCCCCATATAATCTAAGAACCATTTTGCAAAACACTTTACCATTTTTACCTTATAATAATCATCCTCAACCTCATTTTATTTCACATTTCTTCCAAATATCACATACACATACCACTAGTTCATCACCATGACTAGTTCCTCCAAGACCAACTCACCTAACTACAAAAGAAAAACCACAAGAATCCGCATCAAATCCCCAACTTACGTAAACATTGAATCCTCAAGTGAGGAACACACCAATGAAAGAACACCTTCTCCCCCTCCAAGAAAGAAATATCTTTCACCACCTCAAGCACCCTCAAAATCCACTTCAAGTAGGAGCACTTATCAAACGGTTTCATCCTCACCTAGTGAATCACCAACACCAACTCATGTGGCTCCACCACCTAAACTAAGAATCATCATTCCAATGAAGCTTGAACCTCAATAACTTCCACCACAACAAACACCACCTCACAAACCTCATGTCTCAAC
Source organism: Tanacetum coccineum (assembly GCA_026074375.1). Lineage (NCBI taxonomy): Eukaryota > Viridiplantae > Streptophyta > Magnoliopsida > Asterales > Asteraceae > Tanacetum > Tanacetum coccineum. The sequence goes on along the minus strand of BQNB010006390.1, from coordinate 8,673 downwards.
CATGGATAATTGGCCACCAGGTCCTTCAAATCCATCTCCACCACCCCGCTTTGCGCATCCACCACCCGGATTTGAACATCCACCACCACCACAACCATTGTTTGTTAACATCAAAAACAATGCACCACAATAAGAACACCTCCCAAACTTGCCACCAAATTAGGGAAACCAACAACTACCAAATCCTAACAACAACATCTTGGATTTTATAAATCCAAATGATTTGCCACACTTTCACAACAAGTTTTGTCAATGTTGTAGCACAACTAGGCATGAAATCCACATGCTTAGAGAACTTGTTAACTACATGTTTTCCTACATCCGACACCACCTTGCATCTTCATCCAACCCGCCATACTTCCCACACTAACCACTACCTTGGGTTATATGGAAAACATTTATCCTAAGATTTAAAGTCTTCTTTATTTTTACCTTTTTAGCTTATTTTTTATCTTCTAGTTGTTATTTTTAGCTTCTTATTATGCTAATTTTATGTTTCTTCCCTTAGGAATTAACATTATTTAAATTTGTGTCGTGATGATGGTAGTTGTTATGCTTATATATGCGCATGTATTGTTGTTATATATATATACACACGCACACACACATATATATATATTTCCTCGTCTACCAACTTTATTCTGTAGCATGCCTTAATAGCTCGATTCCTTGGTGCCCCAAACAAGGAGCATCACACACTGAGTAAGAGCACTTGCAATATGTCTCATTTATTACTTTGCAATCATCACGCATTTTTAGTTGCATTCGTCAAAACGTCTTGCAACCGCGCCTCCACAACACTTTTTGCTTCTAAGGGGGAGAAGAGATGTAAACTCAACTACTAAAAACTTGTTTTGGTACAGTTTTTTTTAAAATAAAAATTTTTAAATATTATTTTGGGGAAAGGGGTTTATCCTTTTGTCTTCTATCAAAAAAGAGAGATTGTTAATACAAATTTTCGCGTAAAACGATATTTATATTTATTGATCCAAAAACCTCCACCTAAGCCTCCGATAAAAAATTGTGTCTTTAAGTTGGTAATAACTAATATAATGTCATTATAAGTAAGTTTACGTAAACAAGCTTGTAGAACCGTAGAGGGCGGGGGGGGGGGGTGAATATGATTTTCTTGACTTCTTCGAAGTTTATAAAACTTCAAGTCTCAAAAAAGCCGAGTGGTGTGCTAATCTACTTTGTGGAAAGAACAATAAGTAGTTAGAGAGAAGAAGAGACGCCACGATATATACTAGTTCGAGAAGGGGGGTTTAGTTCTTCCGTACGTCCAGTTGCGAATCCACGACTCAGGTGCTACACTAGTATAATCCTTATGGTGGACTACAAACCGTATTACAATTTAACTCCACCGACATTCAACAAAGACCGGCGCTCACAAAGAAGAGTTACTACCTACGGTATTCTGCCCTCGGAATCCACCCCTAAGAACCTGTGATTCGACATAACCTATAACTCTATAATCCTTCCCTTTGGAAGCTTTCCAAAACCCCAACTAGATCCCTTAATGATCTAGGCTTGATCCCACGGATACAAGACTTCCCTTACAAGTCGATTGAATAAAAAGATATATGGTTGAACCAAGTCCGAACCTAGCCTAGAGACTCGATTCTAAAGAAAGGGTATGAGAAAGAAGACCCTCGACAAAACACACAAGTATGGATTAGGTACTTGTGTGGATCTCTTGTGGAGATGTGTGTTCTTCAATAGATGATAGAAGAGAAGATTAAGAACACATAAGGTGTTAGACTTAGAGGATTAGAGGAGTGAAAAGAGAGGAAAGAATGTTTGCAAGAGGTGAGGAATACAAAGGCCAAAAGTGAGTATTTATAGGCTAAGAGTCCCAAATTGTTAAAAACAATTCGAGTCTAGCGCGCTGCCCACACGTCAGCACGTGGCCAGCGCGCCATAATCCCGAAGTTGTTTTTTTGGGACTTTGGCGTTTTAAATACCCGCACTTGTTAAATCACCAATTGTACTTCACGCTTATGACCTTTCAATCATTTGTATACTCAAGGTTAACCAACTCAAATAGCCATTTGATAAAACATTTGTGAAGCATTAAAAATGTTTTGCTTATCCGATAATGTAAAAAAAGAAAAGGATTATCGGAAAAGGGTATTTTGGGTATTCCTCAAAGCGTAACTAGCTTTTTGGGATGCACCTAGAGATTTGAAAATCTAGTTAATGGTACAAGAGAATATTCTTGGAACATTCTTTGCTTGGAGATAAAGGGGGAAGAATTTGAAATTTAAATTTCAACTTGAATTAGCCACATGTTGGATAAGAGAGAATGAGTTGTCATGAGTTAGCATGATGTGATAGAAGGTATCCTATTGATCTAGGTTTGAAATGGATGGTGAGGATGTAAACAAGAGAGGTAAGATGGATTGGTGAAGTGGCAAGATCAATGATAGAAAGAGAGGTGTGTTTGTTGTGTGAGTAAGAAGGGTATGTTTGTGAGAGGAAGTGTATTTGTTTGAGATGAGAGTTCAATCCAATTGTTAAGAAAAGAATGAGGTATATTGTATTGATGATGTGGCTTGATCAAGGTTAGAAATGAAGTGTGTTTGTTGTGTTTGTTTAAAATTAATCCAAGGGTGGAGAAAAGAGTATGGGAACTTGGATTGATGATGGCTTGATCAAGGGTGAGGGTGAAGGAGTGTGTGTGTGAAATTTAAATGTTGTGAAGAAGAAAGTAAATAGTGAATGAGTGGTGGAGAATGTTTTGAAAAGATGTGGAGGATATATTGTTTGGAATATAGGGAACGTACAACAAGTACAAGGATAGTACATTGTGTAAGGGAATGTGAGTTGGCCTATTAAGGGATTATTTGGTGAAGGCTTATGTGAGTGAGGGCTTGAAGATGAAGATGAAGATAAGGATGAAATCAAAGGATTAATTTGGGTTAATAATCACATTGCAAATAGGATAGAAAAGAGTGGGCATATGTGATTATGGGATTGTTTAGGAAGAAGATGTTTAAGGTGTGTGAAGAAGGATGAAATCACTTGTTGGGTAAGAGAGGTAAACAAGTGATCAGAAAGAGTAGGTTGTAGGATTGTGTAGAAGAAGTGTGGAATTGTACATGTGAGGAATACATGTGAGTTTGTAAAAACATTTAAGGAAGTGAGAAAAGTCAAAGTACGATCAACTTCCAAATACCACAAACTCAATTAGTCATTTAGACTTTAGTCTTTGATAATCAACAATGGATTTGATCATTAATAATCTTGATGCAAACAAGCTATGTGCTTTGCATTTCAAGTAAAGCATATCCCATAACGGGAAATGATGTGTTTACACAAAGTGACCTTTGACTTAGTTTGACCAATAAGGGTGTAAAACCCATTACGTGATTAGGAACAACGTAAATCCAGATTAAGGTCAAATGAATACTTATGCTTTTTGGTATGTTGAAAACATGATCATACTAGGTTTAGAAAGAAGTTTAGGCCTTGGCTAGAGGCATTTGATAAAAGATTTGAGTTGGCATTTTATAGAAAAATAGGAGGATTCGTTTTTGCTCTTCTCTAAGTCTAAACCTCATTTAAAGTGTTTCCAAATGCTCAAATATCATGTACATACCTTTATTGAAGTTTCCATATGTGTCGGGTAGGAGGAAAGCCGACATTGCAAAATCCGTAAAAACGGACTTCTCGAGTGGCGCGCTGGCCACGCGCTGACGCGTGTCCAGCTTGCCAGATTCTCGAATCCATTTTTTGGATTTTGGCTATCGTTTGTTATTATACTTTTTTGAACGTTTATTTGTCATCGTTAAAACATAAAGGAGATCATAGTCAATGTTGCACCAACAATCTCCCCCTTTTGATGATGACAAATAAAATTTCGGAAAGCAAATGAAATTATAAACGTAGCGATGATGAAGACTGCCGTTGATGAAGTTCGCGTCTTGATCTTGGCCTTGTAATTTGGTGAAGCTTGAACGTTGTCTTCACCTTATGAGTCTTACATATCTTGTCTACTCCCATGTATGCTATAGCTCTTTGCTTCTGTAATTGCTTGCTTTTCTCGATTATAATCTTCTAGGCTTTGCTTTCCTTCTCCCCTTTTTGTCAAATCAAAAAGGCGGGATCTTGGTCTTTTATTGGAAGGTTGATATCTTTGTGGATGATAGAATAGATACCATTGTACGTGCTCCCCCTAGATCATTGCTCCCCTTTGTTTTAAGGCGGAGATCCATGAGTCAATAGCATTACCTTCAAAGTGTTCTTGGCTACAACTAGCAACAAGCAAACACAAAACGACACAAGCAACAAACATATACGCACGTTGAAGTCCAATATAGGTTAGCTTACCATTTGGAATCTTAAATGTCAATAAGGACAAATATGACAATAAATATGCATTTATATCTAGCAAAATGTATTATATCATTCCATTTATGGATAGTTCATACACCCATACTTAAAGCACTATACTAGTACTTTGACATAAAAGCACTATTCTAGTGCCTTGCACAAAAGATGAGATTCTACTTATTTAAACCTTCCTAGGTTCCTATTTTCTAGAAGTCATTTACTTTCTCTTTTCCTTTGTCAATCCTTTTGACCTTCTCATCCTCTAATTTCCTATTCATCTTGGATATGATATACAGAAGCATCTTTAGGCTATGATGAATAGACAAGAGCATCTCAAGACTCCATTCTTGCTTCCTTGAGGGCATTCATCATATGAGTTGTATTCTCACAATAAATAGAGTACTGTTATCCCAAATAACTATTCCATATCACAACACAATAAGTTAACCAATAAGCCCTTGATATGAGACGAACCAAATAATAAGAAGGAAAAAAGAGAAAGAAGTTTAGAGAGAGAAAGTAGAGAGAGAAAGTTAGAGAGAAGGAAGAGAGTTGGATGACTACTATGTGAGAAATAAGTAACCAACACCCTCTCCATGTGTGGAGAGGGTCCTATTTATAGTCCAAGGAACCCTAATGGCGTATGGACTCTTTCATATGGGTCAGGCTTGGCTTGTGTTGGGATTTAGCCCGAAACATGGACAATATTAGCTTAAAGTCCAAGCCCGTTGAACTCGACTAGCCTATTACATAACAAGACTATTTACGACTAAGACGACCAATAACATTCTTGTTCGACTTATATAAAAATAAGGCTAACAATCTCCCCCAATGTTGAGGTCTTCTTTGATCACCCGAATGTTAACGTTCTTGATGGAGGTTATCTTGATTTGGCTTTTGAGCTTTGCCTTCTTTTGTCTTATCTTCGTCTTTTCTTGTTTGTAATGGCTTTGTTCATTCATGCTTAAAATGGCCGATAACATTCTTTCAGTGTCGTTTATGTGATCTTGATCTTGAGCCTTTATCTTTTGACTTTGAGTTCTTGAGATCTTTTAATCATGCATCATCTCCTTGACTTGAATCATCTTGATTTGACTTTCTTGATCAACTTGTGGTTTTGACCGACATGCTCATACTTGTCTTAAAAGCTTTCAACCTCCTTTTCTTCATCAAGGCTAACAATCTATTCTGTTGAATGTTTCTTTGGTTAACAATCTCCCCAGAAGACGATTCTTGATTTGAATTTGAAGATCTTTGATGATGAGGAAGTTTGTGATTATTAGAGTTGCTGAATTTGACATGAACTTGAGCTTTCTGACTGATAACATTCTTGTTGCATTTAAGCTGAATGAATGACTTTTAAAGCTTGAGTATGAGCACGTGGTAATGAATATGACTTTGCTGAAATGGGGCTACAACTCTGACGTTTGTACCTGCATTTGAATGTTAGTAATAAACAACAGATATGGACATAATGTCTTTGTCATTCGTTGATTTTAGGTTGCGATAACCACCGGTTCCCCGTTTTATAGTATAAATACTATACCTGTGATCATGTAGATTCAAAGAATCTCCTTGACAGGGTTTCCAGCTTAAATCGTAGGATATTCCAACACATATGTATTAGATTCACCATGCTTGCTTATTCTCATTACCGAAACGTCTCAAAGCAAACAGCACGGTAAGAGTGAATCAGATAGTTACTATCTTTCTGATTAAGTCGTCAATTCATTTACTGGACCCAGAGCTGTTTGAGGTTGACTCTGGAAGGATTTCCATTCGTCACTGTAAATACTAAAGAGTATCACTCTGAATGTTCTAGCAAGATCTCAAGGATAATGCGTAGGACTTTTTGTTACCAAATGTTGTTTAAGGGTGAACAACAAGTGTTATACATGGATTTCATCCTAATGAGATTTATAATAAGGATCACTTCTGGCTCTAGACTCGATTTGTGCACTTTGGTTTTAGTACTCGGAGGCTGGACCTGACTGCCACATATTTAATATTAACAATCTCGGAGTGAGATGTCAATAAATAACGTGTGTATCTCTGTGACAAATGAGACAAGTTTCTTTTGAGAGAAACTCGAATGTCATGGAAGGGTTGTGCATTGCATCACTGGGTCCATGACATCTTTCTTCAATACCAACAATCATCTTTGTGATTTTGATAGATTATGTATTGACCCGGTTTCTGCCTTAGTTGTGTGGAGGGCCTCTTTCTTTTCACCCTTTATCCATACATTTCTTTTTAATTCTTCAACCCCTTCAATGCTTACCAAGACGTCATCACTAACACCTTGTTGTGATTGTTCCAGTGTTAGCTCAATCTTAGTCGGCATTATTCCCATTTCTCATTTTCTCCACATCATACCTAAGGACTGTCATTTCTAACTATGGGTTGTCCATGGGTAGATCCCTCTGGTTCTGGTTGGATCATAGGACTTATACCTAACCTTAACCACCTTATGACTTCATCGACGTCATGAGATTAATTGGTTGTTGGGTATAGAGATCGAACCATAAAACCTTTGATACAAACATTTTGAAATACCCCCCTACACATGTGCTCTGAGATTCAAAATTGGTTTGCACATGAAGGAAAGAGTTGCACTTAGAGTCTTAAAGATCACATTCTTCTATATCATATTTTAATCACATTTTCTCCCCTTATTTAAAATAATAAATCTCTTAGTATTTGAAATACTAATTGATTAAAATTTATGACATTAAAAATTTCATAGGGAGAAAAATTATACCATGATATTGCATGAATTCATTTTTCTAATAGCTCCCATTCAACATAGTATGTGGGATACCACAAATTTTTAAAACTTAACATTACAAGGAAAAAATGATATGACACCACAAATATGTTGAAGACAGAGTGAGATGCCTTAGTGAACCATGTATATTATTAATTGACGTTATAATTTCCACAATTTAATTTCACGAAATGTTTTTGGATACATAAAATTGACATTTATGAGATGTATCCAAATGACATTAAAGGCTCTGATTTTTAAAAGCTCCCCCCTCAAAAATATATCCATAAAAATATGATATTTTTGAGAAAATTGATACCAGAATTTTGGAAAAGTATGCGAGGAGGGAGTGTTGAACACACAATTTTGAAATATACCACTTGTTATGCAAAAGATTTGACATTTAAAGTTTTTCTTGAAAAATTGTGTTCAACGATTTTTAAAAACCACATGATAGAAGACTTCTCTTCTATTTTTAGAGTAAGCGCACTGAAACGTACACTTCCCTATTACATTCGGGTCTGGGTTATAGTCTGAAGTAACTGTAAACCATTTTTATGAGCTCAAAACTTCGGATGTTTTGAATACGAGCTCGAGACCGAGAAATTTAACTTTCTTGTTGATAGGATACGTTATCTTAAAAGATACACTTTCCTTACAGTTAAGTCCGAGTTATGCACTGAAATGTACATAAGTTATTAAGAAAATTAGAAATGACATGTTTTAAAACGTGTAAACTCTTGCTCGAACTTCATTTACACACATGTGTCAATGTTTATCGACATTTCTAGGTGCGTAAATGTTATCGATTCAAAGAGACATGTCGAGAAGATTCTTTTTGGTATTTTGAAATTTTTTTGATTTTATATTTTGTTTTTCTAGATTTTATATTTTTCTATTTTGTTTTTCTTTGTTTTATATTTATGTATTTGATTTTTAATAATTATTTACATGTCGATGTTTGATGAATATCAAGAAGATTCGTTTGCCAGAACCTCCAGTTCATCTGGAGTCAAACATCTCATACCAAGTCATCTGACGAGATACTTAAACCTATCTTCGAGTAAGGCTTTAGTAAACAGGTCAGCTAACTGGTATTCAGTTCCGACAAAGAATAATTCAACTATACCCTTTGCAACCTGTTCCTTTATGAAGTAATATCTAACATCAATGTGCTTGGTATAGAAGTGCTAGACTGGATTGCATGAGATGGCTATGGCTGCCTTTAAGTCACAATACATAGGTATTTTATCAAAGTAAAAGCCGTAATCTGTGAGTTGAGTTCGTATCCAGAGACCTTGAGCACAACACGTAGATAGAATCACATACGCGGCTTCTGCTAAAGACATTGAAGTGCATTCTTGCTTCTTTGACGACCAGCTGACTAGCTTATCATCATTTAGAAATTGTATGCCACCAAATGTGCTTTTACGTGAATCGAGATAGCCCACGTGATCCGAATATGAAAAAGCAGTTAGTTCGAAACCGGTGTCCTTCGGATACCAGAGTCCCATGTGAATGGTATTCTTAAGGTACCGAAAGATCCGTTTAACCTCCTTGAGGTGCTTCTC
>BQNB010006389.1:62500-97738 GCA_026074375.1 Tanacetum coccineum | reverse complement strand
GTAGTATGAAGACTATTATAAGGCCCCTAAGAGTACATTAAATGCATTTAAAATATATTAAAAGTGGATCAACCATATAAGGAGCAAGGTAGTATGAAGACTGTTATCCGGTGGTATCCTTTCTACACAATCATGTTTCCCTAGACATATCAACAGCGATACAGACAAAAGCTGGTTTTCTAAAGCCTAACATGCATATTCATCACAAGAAGCAACACCACTAAAATCTACATTCTAGGTTTCATACAATCATAAATGAACACAATAGGGAGTTTAGCCAAGCATCTAAAATATAAAGCAAGAACAACAAATAATCAAACAACAAGACATATTAAATGATTAAGATAATCTTACTTGATTAAAACATGAATTGAAGGAGTTACAATAGGGTTTTGAAGCCCTAAAATCGTCCTAATAAGCTGCCAAACGAACTAGGGTTCGTCTCCCTTTTTTACTCTAAAGTTACACACCTAAAACCCTAATTTCGGGTTTGTATATACAGAAAAGTCGCTGCGACGGCATCGCGTTTTAATCGTGACGCCGTCGTGAAGTAGAATATTCTAGATCTTGGGCTGGGTCGTGCGAGCTGACGCCGTCATGATTTCTTATGACACCGTCGTGGGATGAATTGTGACGGCGTCACGTGTATCTTGTGACGCCGTCTCCAGCCGCTGAGAACATAATCTTGAGAGATGTTGGTGTAGGTCCGTAGTCTTGTCCATTTCTTCTCCAAATGAGCCCAAGTCACGTGTATTTCCTCCAAATGCCTTCCAAATGCTAAATATCTGAAAAGGAACGATTAAGTACCTATTTTGGGCATAAATGCACGATTTAGGGGGTTAAATAACCCTGAAAAAGTGTATACAATGACACCTCATCAAATACCCCTACACTTGGGATTTGCTTGTCCTCAAGCAAATGGGCTTTTCTACCTAGACAATAGCAGTATTAGGGTCATTTAACCAACTCTTGAAAAGTATTTTACAACACAACCTTTTAGACCTCGTAATTAAAAGCACAGAAAATATATACTAGCACCTCACATAAGTGTTTGGGATTCTCTCTTTCACTCGGTTGTATAATAAATTATAACATAATAGGGGAAAACGAAAAATCAACACTCATTACATGTCATAGCATATAAATTACCATAGTTTTGGTAAAGGATCAAACCTTCACCACCAGGCGCAAGTCATATAATCATTACATCCTAAGAGGTCTTTTACACGGTTGTGGGGGTGGTAAGGTGTTAAAGATAACATTTAATGGAAACAGAAACGGTATGGATACATTTGAGGTGCTTTTGGTGAATTTAGAGTGGAAGGGTAAGCTAATTTTTACACAAATAACGTTGGTTGGTTGCAAGCCATACTCGGACGAAGATATACAAACTCGACACAACTTGACTCCAAGTCTCTTTCTTTTTCTTTTCTTCCATTTGTTTTTTTTCAAACATAATACATCATAACATGGGGTTTATAACACGTTAACCCGCTACACTTGAACTTTTACATACTTTACAAATGAAACTATTCTATGACCCGATTTGAGGTGGATCAAAATAACACACGGAGACTAGGTGGCATCTAACAAATGTTGGGGGATTTGTCTTAATTTTCTCCCATTCTTCCGCGAAAAAATACTACCATGAATCCTAATAGTCCCAAATCAGTATTTACAAGGATAAGGACTTAGCAACTGTGTACTTAATAATTAACTTGGGTTAAAAGAATAATGTACTAAAAGCGAGTACATACAAGATAGGATAAAGCGATTTGGGTGTAACGATTGGTTTAATGGTGACAATGTTCTTCATTAATAGTCCGGCTTAACCAGAAAACTATAAGAACCGTGAAAAAGGATAGACTCAAAGGGTTGTACTAGGGGTATCCTAGCACTAAAAATGAGTGCATGGCAAGGGTGTGGGATAGTTATATGATTGGTGCGACCATCATAACAATTACAAGTTTAAAACATGGGTTAATCCTAGTGCCTCTTATCAAGCAAATCCTAATACTTATTATGCGGTCTCGGAATGCATCATAAAAACAAGTTCCTTAGAATTTAATATACAACGTACCCTCATATAATTTAATACCAACCCCGATTCAAATTGCTCCATAGAAAAGGCAACAAAGACCACACATACCCAACCGTAATATGAACGAAATAAGACACATATGACGTGGCTCACAGAGTGCTTCACCGAGTATTAAGTCCTTAACTTGAAAAAGCTAAAGGTAAAAAACTACTTAGGGTATCAATAATAGATACACATCCCTATAATAGATCTAAAAGGGCAAGCAATACCTCCATTTTTTTGGGGAGGAAATTCCCTGAGGGGTTTTTTGTGCTAGTCCATATAGTTCCAATCCAATGAGACGCTATTAATTAATACTGATCATTTTTGGTCGGTATGTGGGTCATAAATTTTTTTTTTTTTTTTTTTTTTGTTTTAAATTGGGGTATTTGGGGTCACAATTTTTACCTTTTTTATATTATTATTAAAATATTATCCATGTTTTTCTATATATATTACCAATATTAGACTATCATTTACTACCCATCAATTTTAAGGAACTGAAAAGAAAATGACTAAATGAAAGAAATATTTCTAAAAAGTGCTTATTTCCTCCTCCCTTTATTTTTCCACCAAATTTCCCCCTCCTTCCTCCCTTCCCTTCCCTTTCCTTTTCCCCCGTCCCCTTGCAACTTTAAGTTGAACATTGTCCCTATTGTTCAACTATAGAAGTAACCCGTTAAAAATAAATAAAATAAAAATAAATAAAATAACAAAGGGAAAAAGAAAAGTAATGAGAAACTAGTACCTTCTTACTTTTTTCTCTCTACTTACTATTCCTCACCCTGCTATACTAATTCTCTTACTTCTTCTTACAGCTAATAATTCCCTAGTCACTCCCTTGTGTGCTTAATCATGAGAAGGAAACATATGCCTATCACCCGGTTAAAAAAAAAAACAAAATAATCGTCCTCGCAAGAATGCATCCAATGAAACTTCCTAAGAACTTCCACAAGCTTTTCTCATCAAATATAGAAACCATAATCATAGACAAAGACAAAAACTTAAAAACTACGAAGACCAAGCATAAAATGTGAGATAACAATTATATACAAGTGGAAATTTAGGATTACTTCTATAAAAGTTAAGACCAAAAAAGGATGAGAGAATTGGTTAAAACAACAAAAAACTCAATGGTTTTGCAACAGCACGATTATAAAAGAATTAACAAACTTTCCTTAAAGTGTTGTACAAAAACAAAGGTTTTATTTTCAAAAAAAACTTTAAATTTTTTTTTTTTTTTCTAGTTTTTTTTTTTTTCCCTTTTATCTTTTTTCTTTTTTTTTTTTTTTCCTGTAAACTCGGTGGTCTCGAACTAAAATAACTAACCTCGGCGGTCTCGGCGTTTGACCGCCATTTCAGTGAATATATCCTGACCGACCACACCGACTCTGAACCCACACGTACAAAGTGTCGTGCGGATGTGGCGTCGCGTGTAAATCGTTGACGCCGTCTCCACACTGCTTAAAAAACCAAAACTAATAGTTTTTGTTTTTGATGAAAAATTTCCTCAAACCCGTCTTATTTGTTATTTTCCTGTGCAAAATGCTTGCATAAAAAATAAAAAAAACCTGACAATTTAACAATCAATCATAAATGACTCAGCGAAACTGAAATGCGAATTAATCAAATTTTTTATTTGTTTCAAATGTTTAAAAATTTGGTTCTAACTAAAAACCAATATTGATATTTTCCCCTAAACAAACTTAATTTGTTGCAAAATAATAAATATAAACCTTTGATTGGAAAAAACGACAACTATACAACAAAAAAACACAAGCAGAAATAATTCAAACAAAGCATGTTTACTAAACTAATGTTCAAAAGAACATAATAAACCAAATAATAAATAAAGAGTTTCAAACACATGATCAACTCTAATTTTTTGGTGCGGGAAAACAAAAAATTAGTTGTCCGGCGACGTTCCTAAAAGGAGCATTTCTTATTTACAGTCTTGTAGCTGCTCAAGACTCGAAGTCCACACGCATTACACTGACTCATGAATCTCATCTTGGTCCCCCAGATATGAGCCATGTTTCTTTCATAACTTTCATCCACTTGGTATTTCGGGAACCTAGGTTTACGCTATTTTTTGTACGATGAATTTTATTCTTTTCTAAGATTCTTATCTCGTAGTTAGATCTCTTTTGGATTTAAGCACAGAGGATGGGTGGATCTTACTTCATAAATTCGTGCCCGCCAATGGTTTAAACCTAGGTATGGTGCGTGGCATTTGGAATGTGTAACTATCAAAGATCCTATTGAAAGACATTAATCCTTTAGTGTAATCATATTCGAGTTAAGTGATTTTCCTAAAGGGTTTACCTATTACAACTTCAGCCATATTTATCTGAATAAATTCTCATATGTCTTCCAATACCACAAAGTCCGTGATGTAGGCGAAGCTGCCTAATAAATACGTAAGACATCCCTACCAACAACACCTAATAAGTTTTTTTTGTACTTTCTAATCCTTCTACCATTATAGTGTTGTAGGCTTTACGCGTAATAATGTTCATTGGTAAGAAAGGCGGGTCAAAGTACAGCGACACAGGACTTCCTCAAATCCAATCATGCTTGGAATGCCAAGTCATCCCTATCGAAACTATATTGCATTTTCTCGGCGGTGCTATTCAAATCTAACATTTCATATACATCAATCAATTCATTAAGCATCTTAAGCACGGTTCACCTCATCCGAATCATTGAGTCCTGTAAACAAGGAAAGGGGAAACACGGGGTGTGTCAACTGACACATCGGACTCACGGTCATTCATTATTAGTCTCATTAGGTGGAGTTTGGCGAAGTTCTTAAGGAATCGTTTGAATGATACTTACTACTCTAAAAGCTAAAAGGAAGTCAACAAATAGGAAGGGTCGAAAATTTGTTTGTAACTCGTTAAGAGCTCTTTGGATGGGATTGTCGCGTAGCGCAAGCTAACAGCTAAATAGCTGGTAGGACAGGGAGGGCGTTAATGGTTGGTTTGAGATTCCCGCGTTCCCATGATGAAGAAAGGAATAGCAATGAGATTATACAACAAACTCACAAAGATATTATAGCTAGCTGATACGAGAAAGCTAATTATGCAGAAATTTAAATTCTCTCTCTCGGCTTAAAAAGGATCAAACAATAGAACTGATAGCTAAACTATGAATCAAACACCTAACTATTCCCTACTACGCAGCGACGCCAATAGAACTTGATGCGGTCATCCTATGGACTGTTCTACAAGAATTTTACAACACCCTAGCATAGTACCAAACCGTTGTTAGTAGTATTATAGGCAAGACTTAAGGTTGATGTTCGTTATCTCGGGATTAGGTGGGCAAGGCTTGGATCATGGACTAACAGAATTATCTATGGTTGAGAGAATATTATTTTTTTGTTTTTTTGTTTATATTAAAGCAGGTAAATCTATGGTTTGAGAGGTTTGGTTGGATTTTAGCTATTAAACTAAATAATAAACTACGTTAATGGTGATAACAATATAATAAAAATATTGTATTCGGATTTGAATCCTGTGTATTACTCCCTAATACTTCTCCTAGGTGTTGTTGTTTGTCCACACTCGTGATGATCTATGTACTTATTTCCTAAGTCATGAACAGATTACATGAACCCACCGTCTACTTAATATTCCGTTGAGGCAACGTACAAGTAAGGTAGTATGAAGACTATTACAAGCCCCCTAAGAGTATATTAAATGCATTTGAAATATATTATAAGTGGATTAACCATATAAGGGGCAAGGTAGTATGAAGACTGTTACCCGATGGTAATCCCTTTCTACATCAATCGATGTTCGCCTTAGACATGTAAATATCGAGTACAGACAAAACTGGTTTTCTAAAGCCTAACATGCATATTCATCACAAGAAGCAACACCACTAAGATCTACATTCTAGGTTTTATACGATTATAAATAAACACAATTAGGAGTTTAGCCAAGCATGTTAAAGATAAAGCAAGAACAACAAGTAATCAAACAATAAGACATATTGAATTATTAAGATAATCTTACTTGATTAAAACATAAATTGAAGGAGTTACAATAGGGTTTTGAAGCCCTAAAATCGTCCTAATAAGTTGCCAACAAACTAGGGTTCGTCTACCTTTTTTACTCTAAAGTTACACACTTAAAACCCTAATTTCGGGTTTGTATATATAGAAAAATCGATGTGATGGCGTCGTGTTTTAATCATGACGCTGTCATGAAGTAGAATAATCTAGATCTTGGGCTGGGCCGTGCGAGCTAACGCCATTGAGAGATTTTGTGACACCGTCGTGGGATGAATCGTGACGGCGTCACGCGTATCTTGTGACGCCGTCTCCAGCCGCTTAGAACATAATCTTGAGAGATGTTGGTGTAGGTCTGTAGTCTTGTTCGTTTCTTCTCCAAATGAGCCGCAAGTCACTGGTATATTTCCTTCCAAATGCCTTCCAAATAGCAAATACCACCTAAAAATGAACGATTTAGTACCTATTTTGGGCATAAATGCATGATTTAAGGGGTTAAATGACCCCGAAAATGTTTATAAAATGACACTTCATCAAATACCCCTACACTTAGGATTTACTTGTCCTTAAGTAAATAGGCTTTTCTACCTAGACAATAGTAGTATTCAGATCATTTTACCTACTCTTTAAAAGTATTTTACAACACAACCTTCTGGACCTCGTAATTAAAAGCACATAAAGCATATACTCTAGCCTCTCACAAATAGTGTTTGGGATTGACTCCTTTGCGTCTCAGGGGTGTATAATAAATTAAATAATTTTATTAGGGGAATAATAATCTAATTTTATCATGTGTCTATATACTAGCACCTCACAAAAGTGTTTGAGATTCTCTCTTTCACTCGGTTATATAATAAATTATAACATAATAGGGGAAACGGAAAAACAACACTCATTATCTGTCATAGCCTATAAGTTACCATAGACTTGGTAAAAGATCAAACCTTCACCGTTTGGCGCAAACATTATTCATTACTATCTAAGAGGTCTTTTAAAGGGTTGTGGGGTGTAGGTGTAAGATAACATATAATGGAAACGGAAACGGATGGGATACATTTGGGTGGCTTTGGGTGAATTTGGAGTGGAAGGGTTAGCTAATTATTTATAAGAATACACGCTAGTTTGGTTGCTAAGCCAAGACTTGAACGAAGATATACAAACTCTACACAACTCTACATCAATCTCTTTCTTTTTCTTTTCTCTTTTTTTTGAAATACATAATACATCACAACATGGGGTTTATAACACGTACCCCTACACTTGAGCTTTTGCATACCCGATATTTACAATCTAACTAATGACTCGATTTGAGGTGCATAAAAATAACATGGAGATCATCTAACAAACATATAAGGGTATTGACTTAACTTTTCTTCCCCATTCTTCCGCGAAATAAATACTACCATGAATCCTAATCGTCCTAAAACAGTATTTACAAAGATAAGGACTTAGCAACCGTGTACTCAAATAATTAACTTTGGTTAAAACAATAATGTACAAAAAGCGAGTACATACAAGGTAGGCTAAGGCGATTTGGGTGTAACGATTGGTTTAAAGGTGACAATGATCTTCATTAATAGTCCGGCTTAGCCAAAAAATTGTGAGAATCGTAAAAAAGGATAGGCTCGAAGGGTTGTACTAGGGGTATCCTGCACTAAAAATGAGTGCATGGCAAGGGTGTGGGATAGTTGTATGATCGGTGTGACCATCATAACAATTAAAGGTTTAAAACATGGGTTAATCCTATTGCCTCTTATCAAGCAAATCCTAATACTTACTATGCGGTCTTAGGATGCATCACAAAAATAAGTTCTAGAATTTAATATACTACTGGTACACTCATATAGTTTAATATCGATCTCAATGCTCCAGAAAAGGTAACGACGGAATAGACACATATGACTGCATTCGAACCTTAACTCGAGAAAGCTAAAGGTATAAACTATCTTGGGTATCGATAATAGATACCCGAATTCCTAAAGATCTAAAGGCGACCCTCACATTTTTGGGGTGAAATTATGAGGGTTTTTGTGCTAGTCATACACATTCCTATCCATGAGACGCTATTAATACTCGGTTTTCGTCGGTATGTGTCATAAAAAATTGAAATTTGGGTCAAAATTACCTTTTTATGCTATGTTTTGATATATTACCCATCATTTTAAGGACAAAGCAAATGGCAAATGAAGGAATAGTTTCTAAGGCTTATTTCCCCTACACTTAAGTTGAACATTATCCCCAATGTTCTATAGAAGTACCCGTAAGAACGAATAAAGGGAAAAGAAAACAAGTAAAAGAAACTAGTACTCCCCTGGTTTGCTCAATAATGGAGAAGAAACATGCGATAACTGGTTAAATCGTCCTCCAAGAATCATCCAATGAAACTTCCTAAGAATTTCCAAGCTTCTTCTCATCAAATATAACCTGTAATCAAAGACAAAGACAACTACACCAAGCATAAAATGTTAGATATAATAATATACAGTGTGAAATTAGGGTTGACTCTATAAAGCAGTAAAGATAGGATGAGAGAATTGTTAAACTCATGGTTTTGCAGGTTTATAAAAGAATTAAAACTTTCTTAAGTGTTGTACAAGTTTTATTTTCAAAAATACTTAAAATTTTCGAGTTTTCCTGTAACTGGGCGTTTGACGCCGTCAGGAATATCCTGACCCCGTCATAAGTGTCGTGGTGACGGCGTCGCATGTAAATCGTGACGCCATCTCCACACCCTGTGAAAACTCATTTTTTGTTTTTGATGAAAAATTTCCTGCACTCATTCTTATATGTTATTTTATTGTACAAAATGCTGCATAAAACCCTGAGAATTAACAATTCAATCATATGACTTGAAACTGACGCGAATTAATCTAAACAATTTATTTCAAATGTTTGAATTTGGTTCTAGAAACCGGATAATTCCCCTACGCTTATTTTGTTGCAAAATACCTTTAATTGCAAATAAGACGAAGTTACAAACAAACAAAGCATGATTACAAACTAATTCAAACATAATAAAACAAACAATAAAGAATTAAAACACACAAGAAACTCCTAATATGCGGGAAAAGTAAATATTGGGTTGCCTCCCAAAAAGCGATTTTCTATATTTACGAGTCTTGTAGCTAGACTCGAAGTCACACGTCCTTACGTGACTTCATGAATGCTCACGTGTCCCTGAATGAGCCATTCTTTCATACTTTCATCCACTTGGTATTCGGGACCTATGTTTAAGCAATTTTTGTACATGAATTTATTCTTTTCATAAGCATTCTTAATCTCGTTAGTTAGATCTCTTTGATTTATCATAAGGATGGGTGGGATCTTACTCCATGATACGTGCCCCCAATGTTTAAACCTAGGTATGGTGCGTGTCATTTGGAATGTGTAACTATCAAAGATCCTATTGAAAGACATTAATCCCTTAGTTCAATCATATTCAAGTTTAGTAATTTTCCTAAAGGGTTTACCCATTACAACTTCAGCCTTATTTATCTGAATAAATTATCCTATGTCTTGCAATACCACAAAGTCCGTGATGTAGGTAAAGCTTCCTATAAACACGTAGACATCCCTAACAACAGCAACTAAGTTTTTTCCTGTACTTTCTAATCCTTCTACCATTATAGTGTTGTAGGCTTTACGCGTAATAATGTTCATTGGTAAGAAGGGGTTAAAGTAAGCGACAGACTTCCTAAATCCAATCATACATTAGAATGGCAGGTCATCCCTATCGAAGCTATTGATTGCCTTTTCTTGGTGTAGCATTCCAACATTTTCGTACTCAATCAATTCATTAAGTACTTCACCGTCATCCGAATCATTGTCTGAATGAAGATAGGGAGAATCAAGGGGTGTGTCAACTGATTCATCATCGAACTCAAGGTCATTTATATTAGTCTCATTAGGTTGGTTGGCGAAGTTATTAAGGAATCGTTCAATACTTTTTAAGCGAGAGTCAACAAAGGCCGAAATTCTTTGTATCTCGTGGAGCTCTTGGATGGCTTGTGCGCGCAGCGCGGCTGGTAGGATAGGATGATTGTTGGTTAGTAGTGGATTCGCGTTCTCCATGATAAAGAATGGAATAGTTAATGAAAATTACAAACAAACACACAAAGAAAAGATAGACTACGAGAAAGCAAATATGCGGAAATTCCGGTAGGTTAAGATGCAAATCCTGGAATTCATCTTCAAGAGTTGGTTCGGGTTCTTCCAGTTGTTGCGTTTCGATCTCCATCCAGGGTCGCAGCAGGCTTGTTTGGGAAAATGAGTTTGCCTCCCTTGGAATGTGTCGTGATAGCGTTAATTTGAATTGAGATGGAGGTGAGATGGAGCATTGGGGATAATTGTCCGTTTGTTCAGGGTAAGAACGAGCAGAAAAAACTAGGGAAGTACTCAGTTTTGGGTTCTTAACCGTGTCGCTAGGTAGTGCTCTTGCTATACGATCGGTAATGGCCTTCAACACTGTGTCGATTTTGTTGGTCATCTCACTTTGCTGTTGTTTGAAATCGGCTTCAAACTTGGTCAGTCTAGCGTCTTGAGATGCCATGAAGTTGGATACCAATCCTTCTAGATTTGATTGATTGTTAAAGATTTGAGGACGGTTGTTGAAGGAACGGTTCAGGATTGAACCGTTGGGTTGGAACCGGTTAGGTGGGTTTGAAAAATTATTTTGGGAATTTTGGGGTTGTCTCCACCTAAGGTTTGGGTGAATTTTCCATGATGGATTGTAGGTGTCACCAAAATTGTTTTGCTCGAGATTCTTTCCTTTGCAATCTGAAGTGTCGTGTGGACCACTTCAGATCTCACATAAGGTAGTGATTTTATTTACTTGAGTAGGTTGTGTCAGAGCAAGATGAACTTTCATTAAGTGTTGGACTTGATTTTCGAGCTCGATTAGATGGCGGTTGGATGTACTCGGGACATCTTGAGGCAAAAAACGATTTGCCTTTGTCCGGCTTGCGAAATCCCTTGGGATCGTTCTAACTTTCGTTTGTCATCTGAGGGGTGAGGTCATTCTAATAATTGCCAGGATTTCTTTGGCGTTTCGGTCACGAAGCTTACCATCGGCGATTGGTCATTGGTTCGTCTTGTGACGGGATTGAACATGGTCATAAAAAATTTGGACTTGGAGCCAAAGGTCGATGCCATGATGAGGGACTTTTTGTAGTAAGTCCTTGTGAACGAGTCTATTTTGGCATTTTTTCTGATAGAGATTCTCCCATATGTTGTTGGCAAAATCAGATATAATTGCGGAGTTTTGACGGTCCTTCACGGTGGAATCAATTGAGCAAGATGCGATAATTGGATAGTAAGATCCTCCCATGTGGTGATGGATCCTGTTGGAAGACGTTCAAGCCAATTGCTAGCTTGATCGCGAAGGGAAAATAAATCAATGCGCGGTTCTTTTCCTATTTTCAATAGTCAAAGGTCAAGTGAGTCCACTAGTTTTTAAGAAAATCCTTGAGGTGTTAGTTTGGTTCCTCGGACCGAAGTCTGTGGAATGAGTGTCCGTTTTGCACCAAATGGATGGTGTCGGATCGAAGAGGCACCACGTTGTTCCCTATGGGGAGCTCAATGGTATTCGTGTAGCCCCCGTGGTTAGGTTTGGAGTAGTCTTCAAGAGTACTTGACAAGAATGGATTACGAAACAAATAATACAAAGAAAAGATAGACCAGAAGAAAGCTAACGTACGAAAATTAAAGTCTCACTTGAAAGGATTCAAGCGAGTAGAACTAAGTTAAACTATGATCAAAACCTAACTATTCCCCCATGCAGAGGTGCCAAAATCTTGTTGCGGTCATCGTAAGGGACTTCTACGACTTCTACACGAAGTTTTACAACTCCTTAGGCAGTGTACCTAGTCGTTGTAGTGTATAGGCAAGACTCGGGGGTTGTTATCGTTCTCTAGGAGAATAGGTTGGGAAGGCTTGATCACGGTCTAACATAATTCTAGGGGTTGAGAGAAGATTATTTTTGTGTTTTTATATTTTATGAAAGCAGGTAAATCTATGGTTTGAGAGGTTGGTTTGTTTAACTATTATCTAAACTAATTAATCTAATCTACTGGTGATAACTTTATGATAATTGAATGTATTTACTTAATCATGCATTACTAATCAGATTGCTTCTCCTAATCATGTTGCCTTGTCACACTTGTGATGATCTATGTAAGAACCCACCGTATATTTAATATTCTGTTAGGGCTACGCACAAGTAAGGTAGTATGAAGACTATTACAAGGCCCCTAGGAGTGTATTAAATGCGTGTGAAGTACCTTAAGAGGGATCAACCATATAAGGGGGTAAGGTAGTATGAAGACTGTTACCCGATGGTATCCTTTCTACGCACTCGCATTTCCCTAGACGTGTCTACAACGATACAGACAAAAGCTGGTTATCTAAAGCCTAACGCGCACATTCATCAACAAGAAGCAACAATAATAGGATCTACAATCCGACTTTCATGCAATCATAAGCAAATACAAAGGGGGGTTTAGCCTTACATGTTATAATGAAAGCAAGAAGATAAATCAATCACACAACACATAGACATATTGAATGATTAATGATAAATAACCTTACTTGAATTAAAACATGGATCCAAGGTAGTACAATAGGGTTTTGAGGCCCTAAAAATGACATATGAAGCTGCTACAAGGGCTAGAGTTCGTCTCCCTAAAGTTATACAAAGTTACATACTTGAAACCCTAAAATCGGTTTTATATTTATAGAGATATCGCTGTGACGGCGTCGCTTTGTACTCATGACGCCGTCGCCACGTAGATGGTTCTAGATCCACTTTAAGTCGGCCACGTCCTGACACCGTCGCTGAATCTCTGACACCGTCACCATGAATGTCATGACGTTGTCGCTTTATGGTTGCGACGCCGTCTCTAGGCTCTAAATGAATAATTTTTCATGGTTCTTGGTGTAGAGTCGTAGTCTTATCTGTTTTTTCTCCAAATGAGCCTAAGTCACGTGTATTTCCTCTAAATGCCATCCAAATGCTAAAAACCTAAAAATAAATGATTAAGCACGTCATTTGAGCAAATTTGCATGATTTAAGGGGTTAAAAAATAGTGTATAAAATGACTCCTCATTAAATACCCCTACACTTGGGATTTGCTTGTCCTCAAGCAAATGAGTTTTCTACCTAGACAATAGCAGTATTAGGGTCATTTAATCTACTCTTTAAAAGTATTTTACAACACAACCTTCTAGACCTCGTAATTAAAAGCACAGATAGTATATACTAGCACCTCACATAAGTGTTTGGGATTCTCTCTTTCTCTCGGGTGTATAATAAATTATAGCATAATGGGGAAACGAAAAATCAACACTCATTACCTGTCATTGCATATAAATTACCATTGGCTTGGTAAAGGATCAAACCTCCATCGTTAGGCGCAATCATTATTCATTACTATCTAAGAGGTCTTTTAAAGGGTTGTGGGGTGTAGGTGTAAGATAACATTAATGGAAACAGAAACGGATGGGATACATTTGGGTGGTGACTTTAGGTGAATTTGGAGTGGAAGAGTTAGCTAATTATTTATAAGAATACATGTTGGTTTGGTTGCTAAGCCAAAGACTCGGACAAAATATACAAACTCTACACCAATCTCTTTCTTTTTCTTTTCTTGACTTTAATATAAACGTAAACATAAGCAAATGGCAGCCCGCACATTTTTTTTACTTCTCTTTTTTATATACATTTTTTTGTACACTTTTGCCCTGCCATTGCTTAAACATATAATACATCATGAGGGTTTATAGATACACTCCTACACTTGAAATTTTACATACTCGATTATTTACAATCTAACTAATGACCTAATTTGAGATGGATCAACATTACATGGAGCTTATTGAGCTCTATCGGGGGTAATAAATTACTTCTTCCCCAATTCTTTATAAAATGAATACTACCATGAATCCTAATCATCCCAAAACAGTATTTACAAGGATAAGGACTTAACAACCGTGTACTCAAACAATTAACTTGGGTTTAAACAATAATGTACTAAAATCGAGTACATACAAGGTAGGCTAAGGCGATTTGGGTGTAACGATTGGTTTACGGGTTAACAATGCTCTTCATTAATAATACGGCTTAACTAGAAATTACGAGAACCGTGAAAAAGGATAGGCTCAGAGGGTTGTACTAGGGGTATCCTGCACTAAAAGTGGGTGCATGGCAAGGGTGTGTGATAGTTACATGATCGGTGTGACCATAATAACAATTACAGGTTTAAAACATGGTTTAATCCTAGTGCCTCTTATCTAACAAATCCTAATACTTACACGCGGTCTCGGGATGCATCACAAAAACAAGTTCTAGAATTTAATATACTACCGGTACACTCATATAATTTAATATCGATATCAATGCTCCAGAAAAGGCGACTAAGACCATACATACACATCCGTAACGACGGAATAGACACATATGACTGCATTCAAACCTTAACTCGAGAAAGCTAAAGGTATAAACTATCTTGGGTATCAATAATGGATATCCGAATCCCTAAAGATCTAAAGGCGAACCTCACATTTTTAGGGTAGAATTTTGAGTTTTTTTTGCTATTCATACACATTCCTATCCATGAGACGCTATTAATACTTGGTTTTCGTCGGTATGTGTCATAAAAAAATTTAAATTGGTCAAAATTACCTTTTTATGCTATGTCTCGATATATTACCCATCATTTTAAGGAACAAAGCAAATGGCAAATGAAGAAATAGTTTCTAAGGCTTATTTCCCCCTACACTTAAGTTGAACATTGTTCTCAATGCTCTATAGAAGTACCCGTAAAAACGAACAAAGGGAAAAGAAAACAAGTAAAAGAAGCTAGTACTCCCCTTGTTTGCTCAATAATGGAGAAGAAACATGTGATAACTGGTTAAATCGTCCTCCAAGAATCGTCCAATGAAAACATCCTAAGATCTTATAAGCTTTTTCTTGTCAAATATAACTTGTAATCAAAGACAAAGACAACTATACCAAGCATAAAATCGGCGGGATAGATAAATATATAATGAGAGTTTAAGGTTTCGACTATATGAAAGCAGTAAAGATAGGATGAGAATAATGATATAATTATAGGTTTATGCAGGTTTACAAAAGAATTACAAATTTTTAAATATTACACATTTTATTTTTCAGAAATACTTGAAATTTTTTGAATTTTTTACATAGCTGGAGACGTGACGCCGTCAGGATAAATCCTGACGCCATCTCCCGCGTCTGTGAAAATTTCTTCTTCGTTTTTAATGAGAAATTTCATGCACGCAATTTTATTAGTCAATCTGAAGAAAGCACTGCATAAAAACCTAGAATTAATCATAGCAATCATATGAATCGAAACTGACGCGAATTAATCTAAACAATTTATTTTAAATGATTGAATTGGGTTCTTAAAACCGAATATTTCCCCGACACTTATTTTGTTGCAAAATACCTTTGATTGCAAATATGACGAAGTTATAAACAAACAAAGCATGATTGCAAAATAATTCAAACATAATAAAACAAACAATAAAGAATTAAAACACAAGATACTAAATTAACACACAACTAGTTCGGATACATAACTGAAATAAAAGTTCAAACATCCAAAGCCTAAGCTATTACAAGTCATAATTGTTCCAACAACGAAAGTAATTAAGGAGTACATGATAAAACAAGGATAATCAAGAAGAGCCATCATGGGATGGGCCGGGACGGTATGCATAGCCTGAAGGCATGTGTCCACATTGGTAGCCATAGGATGGGTATCGGGACTTCATACCTCTGGGAACGAATCAATCTAGAGGTGGAGTTTTGGTAGTCACGGGTTGGATAGGTATTCAGAATTGGTGGACAGTGTGTTTCATACATCCATGGGGTCGGGTTCATTCCTGCTGCCCATCCGGTTCTGAGCCTTCTTCACTGCTTAATCTTGTGATCCATCCAACGCGGACTTGGCCGGTTACTTGCCGCTTTGGAAGACTTTATTTTATTGTAATTGTACTTGATAGGAACATTGTAAGTAATTTCGTACGTCCACATATTGGGGGAAGATAGTTAGCCTTAATATATGTTGACTTACACAAAATTACATTAGTTCATTAATAGTCAAACACGCAGGGACTAGATTAGACTATTTATGATAGTTTAGTTGTGTTTGGACTATAAATACCCCCTCCATACTTCCATGGAGGGATAAGGATTCATTTTATAAAAGTATGTGTGTTCTTATTTCTCTCTCTAGACACACACATCTTCTCTCTACTTTATCTCTCTAATAATATGGCTAAGCATTTATTTTACCCTCCCCGAACTTCAGATCATGTCTCTTGTTAGTGTATCTTATTATTTACAATTGGCATCAGAGCTGCAGGGGTGTATTGTATCATGTGTTCATGTCTCGGTAACTGTTCATGTCTTTGTTACTGTTCATTCGTGTCTCGGTTACTGTTCATTCGTGATCTTACTGCTGCTAACTTTAGTGTGTTTTTTTTCTTGTGAAAATGTCAAGATAATGGGTATTATATGTTTTATATCTTTCTATTTAAATTACGGGTATAGATCTGCTATGTTCATGCTTAAAAGACAAGTATTTTTGAGCTTATTTTTTTGGTTTTCTTCATAGCGGTTTGGCAAATAGAAAAAAAAACATATCCATAATTTTGGGAAAATTACAAAAGTACTGTACTTGATGGCGGTTTGCCCACATCGGTTTGACATACAGGTTCAAGAAGACTTTTTCATGGTCATGTCTAAACAAACCGCTGCCCAAATTTTTAGTCAGTGGCGGTTTGGTTGGTGGCGGTTTGGTTGGTGGCGGTTTGGGTTATAAATAGTGGTGGCGGATTGGTTAGTGGCGGTTTGGTTCAAAGGTGACAGCGGTTTAATAACCTCAAACCAAACCGAGTTAACTCGGTATTTACCGAGTTGACCCGGTCAAAACTCATTGAGTCATAGTCTATACAAATGAAAAAGGACTGTAAAAAGATCTAGACAAAATAGACTTGTTTAAACCAACAACAACTATCACCATCAACAACAGCCTCACATTCCAACAATCAAAACCCATAACACTTCGTTACATTTTCAAGCCACAAACCAAATCCATCCAATCTACCTAACTCAACGTCACATCTCATCAAACCCAAATCCAACAATCTAACCTAGTATTCCCATCGTCACAACAATCCCACAACTTCATCTCCAATCATCAATCAAAACTTGAAATTAAATGATAAAAAGATCTTAGCCTACTTTTCGTATGTGTTGGATATAAACCATCATGACCTTTTTAAAGATCTATTTACACGAAAATTGACATCATCATTGATCTGTAGAAGGATAAAAACCTTCTTTGATTTACGAAAATAAAAGATAATCTTATAACAAATCTGTTATAAATTATTCTTTGTTTCGATTGAAATTAAATCAACGACCGTATTCAACAAACCTACCCGAGACCCAAACAAGGATCTTAAAGCCGATCATATGCAGAAATGTGCTCTTGTTTGTGTGCCGTGCTCGTGTTATATTAGGTATGGTTTTGTTTTATGGTGTGTACAGATGAATGGGTTCAGATTGTGGTTTAGTATTCATTGAGACTTGCAGTGAGATGATGATTCGAGATGAATGAGATGAAAATTAATGGCTAGTGTTCTATTGGATGAACCGAAAGTATTCAGATGGGGGCGTTATATTTAGGATGGAGTATTGGAGTGAGATTAGGGTGTTAGTGCCTTTATATATTACTAATAATTAGGGTTTGTCTAATAAGAGATGGGCTGGGTAATTTTGGCATGGGCTGAAATCCATGATTATGAATCAGACTCTTATGTGGACCGACTCTTGTATCATTGGGCTCGAGAATAGATAGTAGGCCGTTTACCATGTTTAAAAGGTGGGCTGATTTGTTTATTATTGTTAATTGGACTAATTATTGGTATTAAGTGATGGTAGTGTTAGCAGATTAAGCCGAGTATAAATTGTTATTGGACTGCTTATTTATTGGATTAAGTCGAGTACTAAAATGCTATCATGACAAGTTTAATTAGACAAATGTGGATTCGTTAACGACAATTCAACACAACAAACACGATACATAACACTAAAAACGATCCGAAGAGTATGTTAAATACGTGTGAAATACCTTAAGAGGGATCAACCATATAAAGGGGTAAGATAGTATGAAGACTGTTACCAGATGGTATTCTTTCCACACACTCGCGTTTCTCTAGACGTCTCTATAGCGATACAGGCAAAACCTGGTTTTCTAAAACCTAACGCGCACATTCATCAACAAGAAGCAATGATAATAGGATCTACAATCCGACTTTCATGCAATCATAAGCAAATACAAAAGAGGTTTAACCTCGCATGTTATAATGAAAACAAGAAGATAAATCGATATAAATTATTCCGGCCATAAGCATAAGCCCCATTCACCCCCTAAAAACACACTCACAACTCATTCATACTTACCCATTTTTGGCAGGAAGCTCCCGATTTGGTCCGACTCTTTTTTTCTTTTATAACCAGTTCATTCCACGACCGATTATTCTAGAGAGAGTGAGAGAGATGATAGAGAAAAGAGAGCGATGATGATGTTATCCAAAAGCCTCTCAATGAAGGCTGACCAGAATGAAAAGACAAGTAATCCTAAGATGTGTTATGATTATTAAGTTCATTTGAAGAAGGTTAGTATTATTTTCCCCAAATTTATAACTTTAGGTTATGAGTTTTAATTGATTTTATGTGATTGTGATTAGTTTGGATATTTTGAGTAAATTTTATGCATTTGGATTTTCACCAAACCTAAACATGAAATAAAATGGTATAGGTTCGGTATACGAGCGGTGAGCAGCGATCGGTGACTAAATACATAAAGATATGTAAGTAATTTTTTGTTATCTGATTTAATTTATATTGATTTGGGTTTTTATAGGGTTTAAATTGGGCGGATATAGGGACTATCGAATTTTAAAATACCATTTCCTGAAGTGCTTATTTTTAAGCTTACTAATTATGAAAGATGTTTAACTAACCAAACGAACCATCTTTTAAGGTTCCATCATGGATAATATTAGTCTTCTTTATCCAGAACACTTAAAGGTTTTTTAAAGTTGTTTATGGAATTTACCAAGAACCATTTGTTTATGTGGGTGCTTATTAGAATTAAGCAGATTGGGTTAAGCAACTACATATCATTTATTGAACTACAAAATAATGAGAAAAACTGTTTATTGCACTACGTAAATCCAAACAACACCTATACCTGTAAACACATACAAAATGGGTAATACAAACTCATTAGTGCAAGCATGAACGTAGGTCAGTCAGTCCTTTACCAAAGCACATAATCTTCATTTGTGTGCTCATACTCTTATCGCCATATTTCCTTGATAAAGACCTCTTTGCCCCACTCAAAAACTAGTTATGTGTTACCTATTCAGAATCAAATCTGATATGCTGCTCTAACTATCGATGTTGGACTTTTGCATTGTGGGAATTCGATGGAAACCATAGGAAAACAATACGTATAGTGGAGCGACATGTTATGTTACTATTTTTTATTTTAAGCACTTCTTAAAAATAAGCACTTCAAGAAATGGTATTTCGAATATTATAAATATACTCATTTAGGATGAAAACAACGCCGTTTTCGTCGTTTGGGCTCCGCCAGATTTCTGTTGGGCCTGGCTTTTAATCATACTAACAAATGGATGTGAAAAGTGCTTCCTTTTATTGCAAAATTGATGAGGAGGTAAATTGTTTCTCAACCACTAGGTTTTACTAGATCCTAAATATCCTCAGGAAAGTCTACAAAGGTTGTAAAAGATCTCTATGGTTTACATCAAGCACCAGAGCACTGGTAATGCTACTTTATCTACTTTCTTGTTGCAGCATTGATACAGAGAGGAACCATTGAAAAAACTCTCTCATACAGAAGGACCAACATGATATCATACTAGTTTCAAGTTTATGTTGATTATATAAACTTTGGGTCTACAAGAAATCTAGGTGTGATAAATTTGAGTGCATTAATGATAAGTAAGATTTCAGAATGAGTTCAATGGAAGAGACACACTTTCCTTCTTGGACTACAAGTTAAAACAGAAAACAGAGATGGGTATCTTTATAAGTCAGGATAAGTTTGTTGCAGAAAATCCTGAAGAATTTGACTTTGCAAATGTTAAGACTGCAAGTACACCTATTGAGATCAGAACCTTTAGTCAAGAGATCAGTAAGCCAGTGATAGTGGATGTCCATCATAATAGGTCATGAATTGGTTCTTTAATGTAATTGACTGCTTCTAGGCATGCCATTAAGATTTGCAGTCTGTGCCTGTTCTAGGTGTTAGTCACTCCTAAGGTCCTCACATCTAAGAGCTATCAAGAGAATTTTTAGGTATCTAAAGGGCAAACCCACAACTAAGTCTTGTATCCTAGAGTGTCCCATTGAACCTGGAATCCTACTCGGATCAGTGACTATGCTGGAGAAATCAGACAGAGTTCCACAACAGGAGGTTGTCAATTTCTTGGCAGGAGACTCATTTCTTGGCAATGCAAAAAGCAGACCATAGTGGCTACTTCTACTACAGAGGCAGAATATGTTGCTGCTGCAAGCTGTTGTGGGCAAGTTTTGTGGATTCAAAATCAAATGTTAGACTATGGGTTCAATTTCATGAACATAAAGATCTACATTGATAATGAAAGCACCATTTGCATTGTAAAGAATCCAGTATATCATTCCAAAACAAAGCATATTGCTATTAGGCACCACTTCATAAGGGATGCTTATGAGAAGAAACTTATCCAGGTGCTTAAAATCCACACTGATGACAATGTAGCGGATTTACTAACCAAGGCATTTGATGTTAGCAGGTTTCAGTTCTTGGTTGTTTCTATTGGGATGATAAATCCATAAGCTGCATTGGTTAAAGGGAGGCAATATGATGTGTTGTATAGTTTGTATGCAGTGTTAAGTATGAAGAAACAAGTAAACCATAGGTGATGCATTTCAAGAGGTTTGATGGGATTTAGAGAGTCATTGAGAAGAGTTTTTGATGGTACTGAAGCACTCCTGTACTACATTGTACAATATCTATGGTTGTCAACCAGTAGTAACCGATAGTGCAAAGTAGTACCGCTAGGCAAAGTTTGTACCGCTATAGAGACGTTGAAGAAAAATACCGCCAAGGGTACAAAGTGTAAATTGAAACGGTTTCCTTGAAATTAGGTTTTTTCCTAAAACCTATATAAAACTCATCTCAATTTGCACAGGCTCCATACGTAATCACTCATCGACATACTTGTCGTATTATACAAGCCCTAATTTCTCTCTCAACGACGATCAACTCTTAAGAACTACAATGGAGTCTTGAATCATTCCCGCTAAGCATAATATGTCGCACTATCTAAGAAGACTGATAGGTACAATGCCGAGTTTTCATGAGATCTATTTGATTTTCCTTACGCGCAGTTTCCATATCATCATGCTCTCACTTGTAAGGTCCAGTTAGTTTCTACCACATTTGGTTGAAACAGCTTTGTGACGGTCTACTAAGTCCAAAATAAAAAAAGAAAAAAAAAAAAAAAGAAAAAAAAAAAAAAAAGAAAAAAAAAATAAAAAAAAAGAAAAAAAAAAAAATAAAAAAATAGAAAAAAAAAAATAAAAAACACATTAAAGAAACATGAGCTAACCTCCACCCAAAATAACACTACCAACACCTCCCGCCCACACTACAGCCCCTCCCCCCCCCCCCCACCGACCGTTCCCCAACCCCTTAGGCCCCCCCCCCCCAAACCATCACCCTCCCAAAAAAAAGCCCCCCCCCACCCCCCCCCCCCCCCCCCGCACCACACCACACCCACCCCCCCCCACCTCCTTACCCGCCCCCCCTCCCACCCGCCGCCCCCAACCCTCTGCCCCGTTTAGGGCCCCCCCTCACCTCACCCCTCCCCCCATAACTTGCCCAACCCATCTCCCGACTAAGGCCCGCCATTTACTCACACAGCCTCCACATCACCGCCTAGCACAACAAAATACCCCATCAGCACCGTTTGAACACCGCCCACACCCATCCACCGGCTAAAATTATCCTGCCCACCAGCAATAGGGGAATGCGGGGGCTATACCCGTGATTAACCTTTACCAAACCTATTTTTATACACCCCCAACTTAAGGATAATATAATAACCACCAAAGCAATCAATATGTCAATAAGCGCACAAACAAGTCACCAGCACCACTATGGGATACAAATACCTACTAATATTGCCAACAGAAGACAATAAAGCATAACATCAAATCCAAGTAAAAATATTTCTAAATTACATATATTGAAGGAATGCGTAAACATTTAGAAGTCCAAGAAGAGTTATGTAATGATCTCATCGGTTTATTTCCCATCTTTTATAGACAAACAACTAGCAAAAGGAACTGAACCAGTTAAGATCATTATTCCTGTAAATGCTTGACAATAAAGTTTTTTCATTTATGTTAATAAAGGTAGTAAACATTTTCTCAGGGAAAGTCACCCCTTTATTTGCTTCCATGTTGGTTCAACCAACTGAGGATGAGGTGGGGTGCCCCTTTAGAAAGATCATCAAGAAGCAACCTACACCCTCTCCTACTCACACTAGTGAAGTACCTGTTGAGCCACAGACTACCCATCCCCTAGACCTTCACCTTCTACTACCATTCCTGATTCTATTCTAAAAAGTTCTGGTGGGAATCTTGGAGGTCATTCATCCAGTGATAAATCCCTTTCAGGGCATAAGGGTGAAATGACACCCAAAGTGTCTATGATCTTTGTCTCTCTTTATGTGCACAGGTTTCAGATCAAGCCAAGGAAATACAACACTTAAAGGCACAGATCAAAAAGCTCAAGAAGCAAGCTAAACCTGTAGTCAAACACCACAGAGCATGGATGAAGAGTGTCTCCTTGAAGCAAAGATTAGCAAGAAAGAGATCCTCAAAGAAACAATAGTGCACAGAGAGTCTGTATCCAAACAGGGAGGAAATTTTGCTCAAATGGTGAAACCTTCAGTCCATAAAGAACCACTAATTGAGAGCTTTCCTGAAGATACACTGGATAAAAGGAGACTAAGGATGCTATGATGTGGGAGGACAAGAAAGTGGTGGAAGAGAAAGTAAATGATGAAGATGTACTTGAACTGAAGTAAGAACTTATACATGCCCAATCCAAAAAGTTAGTACTAACAAGGAGAAAGTTAGTACTGATAGACCAATAGTTAGTACTGACGGATCCAAAGTTAGTACCGTCAGGCAGAAATATAGTACTGATGATCAAATTGAAGGTACTGAAGAGCAAAGCAAAGGTACTGATGAGACAAGCCAAAAGTTAGTACCGACAAGATTGATGAAGGTACTGCTGAGCTTAAAAATGGAAATTCAGATGAAAATGCTACTCCAACAGCTACTCCAACAGTTTTTGGAGATGATGAAACCATTGCTGAGTTTCTGGTATCCATGAGCCAAAATAAGGCTAAGCAAAAAGGAGTTGAGATTAAAGATGCTGAAGACTCTAATAGACCAAGGCCTACATCAACAAGATCATTGTTAACATTGAAGCCTCTTCCTAAAATTGATCCTAAAGATAAAGGCAAGAAAGTTCTTGAGGAAGAAGCTGAGTCAGATGCTGAATCAGAAGGGGTTAATGAAGCTGAAAGAAAGTTTGCTCAGCTTGCTAATGATGAAGAGATAGCCAGAAAGGTTCAAGAGGAATGGGAAACAGAAGAGAAAAACAAAAAGTTGGCTGAAGAGGAAGCTACTAAGGTTGCACTTATAAGGGATTATGATGATATCCAGGCTAGAATTGAAGCTGATAGCATTCTAGCTGCAAGGCTTCAAGAAGAAGAGAGAGAAAAGTTCACTATTGAAGAGAGAGCCAAATTACTTCATGATACTATTGCTGCTCAAAGGAGATTTCTTGCACAACAAAGAGCAGCTAAAATCAGAAGTAGACCGCCTACAAGAACTCAGCTAAGAAACCAAATGATGACATATTTGAAGCATGTTGGAGGAAAGAAGCATTCTGATCTGAAGACTAAGAATTTTGAAGAAATACAAGTTTTGTATGAAAAGGTAAAAAGGTCTGATGAAAACTTTATTGCTATTGGTTCTGCTGAGGATGAGAGGCGAATAAAAGATGTGAACAAGAAAGCTACTGGTATAAAGAAGGATGACAGTATTAAAGAGGAAAGTAAAGAAGAAGAAAGTACCAGAAAGAGAAAACTTGGCACTAGGAAAAAGATGAAGTCAAGGAAAAGAAGATTCAGACAAGATACTTCTCAGGATGATCAAACTGATAGTGAGAAAGAGAATGATGAGCTGAGATTATGTTTAACAATAGCTACAGATGAGGACAAGGAGGTGGATTATGAAATACTTGACAAGAAGTATCCTATCATAGAATGGAAAACTGAGTATCTTGGAACTAAACCACAGTTTGGTGAAACTAAAAGATTAGAAGAGATTAATCTAAATGTGGTAATTAGAGGCAATGGACAGAGGAGATACTTTAGTACCCTGATAAGAGTACTTTTAATATTTGATAGAGAAGATATAAATGTTGTATATCAACTTGTGATGGACAGATACCAAGATGAGATACCTGAAGGTTTTGACAGAGTACTTTGGGGAGATTTGATGATTATGTTCAATCCAAGTGATGAAGATGAGTTTTGGAACTCATAGCAGGATTGGAATGTAGTAAGTTGGAAGCTACATGGTTCTTCAGGGGTACATACTTTAATGACTGAGGCAGGATTAGTCATTCATATGCTTGTAGAGAAAAAGTATCCTTTGAGAAGGAAAGTACTGTTGCAAATGCTGGAATTAAAGTTGGAATCTGAAGAAGACAGTACTATGGCATTGGAGTTGATTAGATTTGTCAAAAAGCTAATTGCAGAGTTGGAACCTGAAGACTCTGATGGAAATGAGGAGGATCTTTGAGTGTTGGTTTCAAAACCACACAACAAATGGTCATCAGTTCACCATGTTTAACAGACATAAGAACTGGCTAGTCCATAAGCAAACGGCTTATGGTAAAGACTTCTCAAATCCGTTTATGGTTGACAATTTACCAAAAATTGTATGGTTCTCAACTCACCTTGCTTCACAGTAAAGAGTTGGCTAGTCCAGGATCAAACAGTTCCTAGTAAAGACAAATCAAATCTGTTGATAGCTGATAGTTTGCTAAAAACTATATGGTTATCAATGCACCATGTTATGGCAATGAAGCATTGACTAGTCCAAAAGCAAACGGTTTTTGGTAAAGACAAATCAAATCCGTTGATAGTTGATAGTTTACTCAAAACTATAAGGTTCTCAATTCACCTTGTTGTTTACAATGAAGAATTGACTATCCCAGAGCAAACAACTACTGGTAAAGGAATATCAAATCTGTTAATGGCTGGTAGTTTGCTAAAAACTACAAAGCTAACTTAGTTGGATGTTGCTGTGTTGCTGAGAAGACATGTTGCTGATAAAGAGGGATAGTTGAAGATGTCAAAATTATCAAAGATCAAATCCAGATTTGACAGAGTGTTTGGATACATCCTCCTGGTCTACAAGATGTTTACACTAAAGAAACATGAAGTTAAACAAGTTCAACAATCATGTTTAGGGGAGGATTGTTGGGAATTATGAATTCCTAACTTAGTAACGTTAGTTATATTAGTTAGTACCGCTAGTTGTAATTTGTATTGACAGTACAAAATGTTAGTACTGATCAGATAGTTAGTACCGTTAGTATAAAATAGTTAGTACCGTTTATGAGATATGCATGTGATATCTTAGGAAGAGATGCAGGATATTTTATACGCATTTTGTAAAGCCCATTAGGGTTTCCTTAGTCTATAAAAGTAACCATAGGCATAGTTAGTAGATATAGTTCTACACAGATCAATAGAGATCGATTAGCAATCATAGTCTTTGTAATCTGTAACCTAGGCAGATTCAAGTGATAATATAAAGTTCTTTTGTGATTCTTAATATTGTTCTTCTTAGCATTATTGATTAGTTTCCGCATAATCAATAGTGTTCAAATCAGTGTTTCATTATTGTTGCTTTAGAATTATCTAAGGGAACAAACCCTTTACAAGCTAAAGGTTAAGATCTATTCAGTAAACGATCCAACAAGTGGTATCAGAGCTAGGTTGCTCTCGATCTAGGATTACAAGGTGTTTCTAGTATCGTGTTCTTGAAGAAAAGATGAAAAATTTTCTGTTTTTGGTGGTTGCTCAATCTAATGACAATTAGGGTTTTTACAAACCCTAATTCAATAAAAACAGGAATGGTATTCTATGATGTTCCTACTGGCTTTGGTGAGTTAATCTTTGGATTAATGATGAACCCTAGTAGGAATAAAGAATGATAGCAGCTTGGCGTGTAATCTTTTCTTGAAAGTTTTGTTTTTTTACACGTTATGTAACACCCCCAAATAGGGTCGCAGCGGAATAAGGGTCCGGGGCGTGTTACTTCATAGATCAATAACACAAGATATATATAGAACGACCAAAAAGTCGTTTTAAAACTGATACATTGGATTTAACAAATATTTGATACAAATAGCCCGAAGCTTTAACTTGTTCCTTATTATTATTACAAAGATACTGGTTCACAACACATGAGTTTCCCAAAACATAATACAACTATATCTTTAGCATGACTTCCCAAAACAAAATCACCAATGTATCCTTGGCACCTTATGCTTACTGATCTCCTGAAAAACATTGCTTTAAAACGTCAACAATAATGTTGGTGAATTCATAGGTTTGATAAATCATAATATGCAAGACCGCAAGACTTTCCCCGTGATAATGCAACACATGCAGACATCACAAAACCATATTACATTTTCCTAAGCTCATGACACTAAAGCTCGACAATCTTTCTTGCAATAATATATATTACAATTTCTGCCCGATTAGATGTTCAACCCGAAACATCCCCAAATTCGACATGCTATACGTTCGTTCCTGGTGATAGCTAGTCACCCGAACGGGGAGGTCGTTTCCCAAATAGATCTATTCATAACATTCGCGCTCACATAATGTAATTAACAACTACATCTATGTAATGACCATATTCATGAATCAATGGGCTTCAAACTTGGGTTATCGCTACTTAGGCAAACATGTAATCAATATAAAATATCCACTTGCGTCCAATTTATAAAACAAAGCATGTTTCCACCCCAAGTTATAAATCATTGAAATCGTAAAAATATGGGGCTATGAACTCACCTTGAGTTCTGATAATCCAAATATCACAGATAACGCGTCACGCAAATCGTCAGATGCAACCTATTTAATTTAAGGTCGTATAAGTACCATGTACTTCGATTAACTAACATCATATACAGGTCTGTGTTAGTTACATCATACTATCGTTCGGGCTATCATAATTTAAGAGGTCATGTAGTGAACGTATGAGGAGCTAGGACACTTTAAATCGTAAATCCAGCAACTCGTCGATACGCCACCCCGAAGAGGCCTCATTATGAAACTCCCTAGTAATATAGTACTTTGATAACCACATATAATTCTATATAGTTCAATCACCATCTAATTGTTTTGGTAAAATTGTGTTTAATAAGTAAAAACATTTATAATTACCGTTTTAGTAAATATAGCATAACTTTTGCGTTTTAAGCCCGATTTTGACGTTTCTTATGCCCACGCTTTCGTATTAGGACGAGTTATCATAATTTGACATTTTCATATTTTTGATCCTCTGATGAACAGTACTTTTACTGTTCATACCAGTTATAAATTCATTTTTATAACTTAAATTAACGTAATACTCGTAAACGTCATATTTTATTCGTTATAGCTCCGTTTTCAGCGATTCTTTCGAGTACGATCTCGTTATTGAAAATTCTATCATTTTATAAAATAAAACTTTCTGTCATGAATAGTGTTTTTACTGTTCATAGTTTATAAAATTATTTTTATAAACTTTTAATTACCGAAAACCCGCGAAATTCATAACTAATTCGATATTAATTGAAAAATTATGATTCTTATCATTTTGGAATCCTAAAAATATGTTTTATTAGTTAAAATTATCAAACTTGCTGTTTGATTTAGTTTTTATAAAAGTTATTTTATAAAATTCGTTTAATTAACGTATAACTCGTAATTAGCGTAACTTTTTCGTTATTTATCCGTTTTTCAAGTTTCTTATCTTTTTGGAATCGTCATGAGATGTATTATTTTTATAAAGTGTCAAACCTACTGTTTGGAATTCGAATCCAAACAGCCCCCTTAAGATATAGGTATATACTTACTTAGTTAACTTGTTTTAAACACTTTTTAACTATAATATTTACCACAACTCTTTTATAACTCTTATTATACTATGTCATATATATTATATAGCCCATAGATCCTATTTTTGTCCTTGAGTCCAAGTTAACAACTCCATAACCTCACATGAAATCATAACATCCTTAAGTAGACTTTTACTTCCAAGTTTACACTTATATATTTTCCACTTTAATCAACATGTTACCATACTTATAGATTTGTTATTCCATGATATTTACCAACATATAAAGCATGAATAAGGGTACAAAATGCTATCCACAATTAAAAACTCTTTTACATGATTAAAAAGCCCTAAATGGTGATTTCACTACATATTATCATATATACACATAAAATCATATTTATGAAATAATGAGAGTTTTAGATAACCTTATATGAGATGAAGTATGATAGAAAACAATAGCTAAACCCTTGTTTAGCTATCAACCCAAAGTTAACAAGCTTAGAAAACCCTAGTTTTCTTTTAAAAACCCTAGCTTTCTTCCTTTTCTTTAACACTTGAAATGATTAACCAAGGCTTCAAAATACTTTAAGGTATCTTAGATATGTTATATGAGAGTGTATAAATGAGGTAGAAAAGTTTGTATGGATTTGGTAAATGAGTAGGGGTGAGCCGTGGGTTGGCTAGAGCACAAAGGAGAGGATTTTTGCTTTTCTAGTTAAGTGTAAGACTTGTATGTTTTTCTATCTCAAGTATACATGCATATAAGGCAAGTCTTGGTATTTTTTTTTTTTCTACCGATTTTGTCAGAAAGTATGAAAAGTTAGTCACTGTAAACACATTGAGGGTTTTAGGGATCTTGTATTCTTGGTCTTTGGTCAAAGAGACAAAGTATGGTAAGGTTTAATGAGCAAAAGATGTACAAAGACTAGTTGAAAGATTTTTCTTATATTTCTTTGTATAATTTGCTACAAATTCGGCATATGTATGATATATATGATATATTTTTGTAACTTTTATGTATTGGGTATAAAAGTGGGTATTTGTTGAAGCGTAGAAAAGTTTTGGTGGTTCCGGGTATGCCTAAACGTATTTTATCGCGAAACGTACACACTTTACGTAACCGATAAAAATAAAATAAACAAAGACCATAATTATTCTCAAAATAATTATTTAATACTTGATTGATGTAAACATTTAATCGTTTGATGCCCGTTTACATTGAACGCTAATTTTTAGCGTACGCGATTTAACTTAACGTTTACGATTTAAAAGTAAACGCGTACAATACAAAAGATACATTGTGGATTTATTGACGACGTCAATGACCCTAAAACACGGGGTGTTATAGTCTCCCCCCGTTAGATGAGACCTTTGTTTCCTCAAGGAATTAAGACGCAGTAGCACTTGACAACGGTGCGGTCTTATTGCGAAGGGATTGGTGGGTATTTCTTTCTGATTGGTCTTCACGTTCCCACGTGAACTCAGGACCTCTCTTAGAGTTTCATCGAACCTTGACTAATGGGTTTCGGCTTTGCTTCAACCGTTTAACTTCACGGTCCATGATTTCTACTGGCTTCTCGATAAAATAAAGCTTGTCATCCACATGAAGTCCATCCAACGGAATGGCTAATGGTTCGTTGGCATGACACTTTTTCAGGTTGGATACATGGAACGTATTGTGAACTCTGCTC
The DNA here is from genome assembly GCA_026074375.1 of Tanacetum coccineum. Taxonomy (NCBI): domain Eukaryota; kingdom Viridiplantae; phylum Streptophyta; class Magnoliopsida; order Asterales; family Asteraceae; genus Tanacetum; species Tanacetum coccineum. The sequence goes on along the minus strand of BQNB010006389.1, from coordinate 67,637 downwards.
AGCTCTTCAGGAAGCTCGAGCTTGTAAGCAACCTCTCCAACCTTTTCTATCACCTTAAAAGGTCCAACATATCTGGGGTTTAACTTCCCCCGTTTACCAAAACGTACGACCCCTTTCCAAGGTGAAACTTTAAGATAACTTTTTCCCGACTCTGGAATTCAATCTGCTGTTAAACTTTAGATCGGCGTAAACTCTTTTGTCGATCCGAAAGCGGCTTGCATCCTTTGCTCCGATATGGGTTGATGTCTCAGTGGTCTTTGAATGTAGTTCTGGTCCGAGAGATTTGAGCTTATACCCCCAACTTCGTTACAACTAAACAGGTGAACGACACTTTCGACACAAAGTGCTATCGAATGGTGCGGCCTTGATGTAGCGTGTGATAGCTATTGTTTATATGAGAAATCGATCTTAAATGGCAATCATGGTTAACCCAACTTTCCAAAGTCTGATAGCTAGAACGCACGTAGCATATCCTCAAGAGTTTGAATGGTCCTCTCGCTTTGCCCGTCTGTTTGTGGATGGTACGCAATACTCATATCCAGATTAGTACCCAAAGCGTTCTGAAGTGACCTCTGAAATTGATAGTGAATCTCGGGTCGGATAACAATGATTGAGACAGTATTCCATGTCTCGTAACCACCTCCTTTAGGTACATTCTTGCAGGTTTATCCAATGGATCAGTCTTTCTCATCGGTGTGAAGATCGCAGACTTAGTGAGTCAGTCAACAATCACCCAAATGGTGTCGTAGCCTTGCGATGTCTTAGGAAGCTTCGTAACAAAATCCATAGTGATGTTGTCCCACTTCCATTCAGGTTCTTGGGTTGTACCAACAATCCTGATGGTCTTTGATGTTCGGCCTTGACCTTAGCACAGGTCAAACACTTGCTAACATAGGTGGCGATGTCGGCTTTCATATTGGGCCACCAATATAGCTTCTTCATATCTTGGTACATCTTGTCAGAACCCGGATGTATAGAGTATTTTGATTTGTGGGACTCGTGCATGATCACAGTCCGCAAATCGCCATAACAGGGTAGCCAACTCCTGCCATTGAGGCATAGAGTTCCATCCGCACGGGGTTCCAACTTTTCCGTCCTAATCGCCTCTGGATTTTTAGCGTTTTCAACCAACATTCCTCCAACATCTTCGTTCTTGATGTTCTCTGGTTTTCGTGCTTCAGTCTGAGCATTCAAGATTTGTTTGGGAAGATCCAAGCCAATAGTCATGACTAAGGCTCGAACTCTTAATGGTTGATCTCTCTCCTTCCTGCTTAGAGCATCAGCAACAACGTTTGCCTTTCCCGGGTGATAACGAATCTCACAATCGTAATCACTGAGCAACTCCAACCAACGACGTTGCCTCATGTTCAACTCTTTCTGATTAAGAATGTGTTGTAGGCTCTTATGATCAGTGAACACCGTGCACTTGGTTCCATACAGGTAGTGCCTCCAAATCTTGAGAGCGAACACTACTGCTCCAAGTTCCAGATCATGAGTCGTATAATTCTTCTCATGAATCTTCAGTTGGCGTGATGCATAAGCAATCACCTTTTCTCTTTGCATTAACACAGCGCCCAAACCCTTCTTTGAAGCATCGCAGTATGCGATAAAATCTTCGCTTCCTTCAGGTAAGGCCAGGATTGGTGCACTGCACAACTTCTGCTTTAACAGTTGAAAAGCTGCTTCTTGTTTATCACCCCACTCAAACTTGACCTTCTTCTGAGTGAGCTTGGTCATCGGTTTGGCGATCTTAGAAAACCCTTCAATGAATCTCCGGTAATACCCAGCAAGACCTAAAAATTGTCGAATCTCCGTTGGTGACTTAGGAGATGCCCAATCTTTAATGGATTCGATCTTGGCGGGATCTACGTGAATACCCTTACTATCAATCACGTAACCTAGGAACTGTACTTTAGGAATCCAAAATTCACATTTGGAAAACTTGGCATACAACTCCTCTTTCTTAAGCAATTCTAAGATTAGCTTAAGGTGCTCTTCGTGCTCTTGCTTGTTCTTTGAATATATCAGAATATCATCAATAAAGACAATTACGAATTTATCCAAATATGGTTTGCACACCCGATTCATAAGGTCCATGAATACGGCAGGTGCGTTTGTCAAACCAAATGGCATAACTTGAAATTCATAATGGCCGTAACGGGTTCTGAAAGTGGTTTTCGGAATGTCTTCTTCTCGAACCCTCAGTTGGTGATAACCCGACCTTAGGTTGATCTTCGAGTATACACTCGACTCTTGAAGCTGATCAAATAAATCATCAATTCTTGGGAGTGGATAACGGTTCTTCACCGTTAGTTTATTCAATTCTCGGTAATCAATGCACATCCAGAATGATCCGTCCTTCTTTTTGACAAACAAGATCGGAGCCCCTCAGGGTGAGGAACTAGGTCTTATAAAGCCTTTGTCAGATAGTTCTTTTAATTGTTCTGACAACTCTTTCATTTTAGACGGTGCCAATCGATAAGGTGCCCGTGCTACAGGTGCAGCACCAGGTATCAAATTGATTTGAAATTCCACTTGTCGAGTCGGAGGAAGACCCGGTAAGTCCTCAGGAAAGACTTCAGGAAAATCTTAAACTATTGGTACATCCTCAAGTCGCTTCTTCTCCGACTTGTCTTCAACCTCATTTGTAGTAACATGTGCCAAAAAGACTGGACATCCTTTTAGCATGTATTCTTATATTTTGGAGTACGAGATAAATGTGCCACGATCCCTCGTGTCCCCGGTTGCTTCCGTCACTGGAACAAATAATGATTTCGGGCATTTCCCCAGGGGATATGAACGACTCTTGGCACACACAATGATTGCTTGAACTTGCCACCAATCCCATAACCAATTATAGCCAAAACTACCAAGTTCTATGGTCATTAAAATTTAATGTTAAATGGGTGGTTTTGTAATTTAATGTGCAACCCCTAAGGCTAGTGTTAAACCAATATCCTCCGTCCATCTAGTTCGACATCATAATAGTAATCTAAAGGTCGATTGGCAGAAATCCAATGTGAACTAAATGCAGTAGACATAAAACTCCTATCGGCACCAGTATCAAATAATATAGAAGCATAGCGGTTGTTGAGAAGGAACGTACCCATCACGATATTGGAATTTGGGTTTGTCCCTGCATGTCCCACCACATACACTTTGGCTAGAGCCCTATCATTACCAACTTGATTTCTACGGTTTTTGTTGTTCTTCAGCTTTGGGCATTCCCTCTTGAAGTGTCCTTGAACTCCACACTCGAAGCAAGTAGGTTTTTGGCTTATCCTAGTACCCCTTTGATTGTTAGCATTGTTGGCATTTCCCGCACTCCTACAGTCACGAGCAAAATGGCCAACTTTGTTGCATTTATGGCATTTTAGAGCACACAGACCGTCGTGGTGATAGTTGCATTTAGCGCATAGGGGTTTAGATCCCCCATATGGCTTCTTTTCACTAGTCCCTGCAATATAAGCACTGCCAGTGTTCTGCCTCTTGTTCTGTTGTTGTTGGTTTTGATTGTTTCGGGAAGTGTTTTCAAACTTCCTTTTGTTCTCAGCATGTCTTTCAGCAATGGTGATGACTTTCTTATCCATTAGTTCAGTGGCAATTTCAATAGCCTCTTGCATGGTTTTCGGCTTTGATGCTACAATATTTCCATGGATCATGTCAGGCAATCTGCCGACGTACCTTTCAATCTTGTCAGACTCCTCAGGAAACATCCTAACACACAGTAGTGCTAGTTCCTGGAAACATTGGTTGTACCCTATCACATCAGTACCCTTCACTTTCAAATTCCACAATTCGGCCTCGAGCTTTTTCATCTCGTTCCTTAGACAGTACTTGTCAGTCATTTTCTTTCTTAGATCGGCCCATGTCATTGCATATGCAACATCATGACTGACAGTCAAAACATGGGAATTCCACCATGTTAGAGCACCTGCTAGAAGAGTACAAGTGGAAAACTTAATCTGATTTTCCACAGAGCAGTTGCTTATGCGGAAAACAGTCTCCATCCTTTCGAACCATTGAATTAATTCAACAACTCCCTCACTGCCTTTGAAATATAGAGGTTTGCACTTCATAAAGTCTTGGTAAGTGCATTCTCAAACAATATGTTCAGTCCTTCTACCACCCGTTCCCGAAGTGTGGCTGTCATCGCCATTCCTGTTTGCATCACGTGCTGCCAAAGCGGCAGTGACACCTTGGTCAATCATTGCCTGAAGTTGGGCATTAGTGACCGATGTGGTGGTGGTTGCTGTTGGGGCTGGGGTTGTTGTGACCGGTGTTGACCTTGTGGCTCGTTTTGGTGCCATTTTCTTCAATCACAAGAAAATACAATACCCGTTAGATTTCATAAAATCATAACCATGACATGACATATACATGATAAATAAAGTGAGATCACATCACACAGTGAAATATACAACTGAATTGTAATCAACAATGATATAACCAAATCGACATTCATTCATAAACAAATTCGATTACAAACGTGACATAATACAACCATTCCATATATAAATTGGAAAACATACATGAATGGTTCAGATACAAAATGATCATAACGATTAGGTTACAAAATAAACATAACAACCTAAAGCCTTACTAGCCAGGATTAAACCCGTAATACTTAGTAGGCTATATACAAAATGACTAGCCATAACATGATCTAATCTATGAACTGCTACCAGCCTCCTCTGGCAGCTCTGGCTGTGCAGGACCTCCAACGGGTCCCTGTTGTCCCTGTAGTGCGGTAACCTATCCCTGTAGTGTGGTCACCTGTCCCTGTAATGACTGCATCACTGTCAATGTCTGTATAAGCTGCTGCTGTCGGGTATGATCAGCTATCCTCAACTCTCTCATCTCTGCAGATCTCCTCTGGTCTGCCTTCAGCATCTCTGAAATCACAGCCTGTCTCCTGCGATCAGCAGCATGCAACTCTCTAATCTCTGACATCTGACCCAGTACGGTAGTGCGCAGTGACATAACCTCTCCGCGGGCAAGATCACTCGCATCCATCGATCGCCTCCAAGCCTCTCGGGACAATCTAGCCTCTGTCTCCATCTGATGACGTGTATATGCATGTGCTCGTCTGTCTCTAAACAACATATTGAGCCGACCAGCCAATAGTTGTCTCTGA
>BQNB010006389.1:0-15000 GCA_026074375.1 Tanacetum coccineum | reverse complement strand
TTATGAAGTAGCTAGCTCCTTGTCTTGACGTGTGTCTAAGTAGACCACAAACATCAGTATGTATTAATTCAAGTAGATCAGTAGCCCTCTGCGTTTGATGTGGAAAAGGTTTCCTTGTCATCTTACCAGATAAGCAAGATACACATTAATCAAGAGATTCATCATCCATTAACCTTAAAAGTCCATCATGTTGCAGCTTTTCAATACATTTCTTACTTATATAAGCAAGACAACAGTGTCACAGATAAGTAGAGTCCAAGTTATGCTTGGATCTTTTGTATCTAACATTATATATAGAATTAACATTTGATACAAGATTAAGCATATGAAATTCATAAATACCATCACGTTGAATAGCATTAAAATAAAGAACATTATTCTTAGAAATTGAAATCCCATAATCCGTAAAACATTAATCAAAACCATTTTCAACCAAACATGAAACTGAAACAACACCTCTAGTTATAGTAGGTACATAATGACAATTGTCTAAACATATAACTAAGCGATTAGGTAAAACTAATTTAAAACTTCTAATAGCTTCTATTTGTGCGCGCACACCGTTGCTCACGTATAGATAGACAGCTCCTTATTTTAGCTTCCTTTCTCCTCTAGGTCCCTGGGTAGTGCAACAAATATGAGTACCACAACCATTCTCATACAACTAGGATATATTAGGGAAAGAAAATAATTCTATAGTGAAGATTCTTGAAGTATTGGCAGAACCAACTTGTTTCTTCTTTTTCATTAACTCATCAAGTTAGACAGGAAAGCTCCTTCTCCAGTGACCCACCTCTTTTTAGTGGTGGGAAGTTGCATCCTTTGTCGGATGCTCTTTCTTAGCAGATGAAGGGTTTTTAGGCTTAAGGGCATAATCTAGCTTAGACTTGCCTTTGCATTTTCCCTTTCCTTTAGCATCTTTTAGTTTCTTATTGGGTTTTTAGATTCTACCACCTTGAATCGCAAGGACTTGAGGTGTAGCAGCCTTCTTTGGTAAGCCTTTTTCATACTTAATAAGCAGAGCTGGTAATTCACCAATTGTCTTCCCCATGTTATGCATATTGTAGTTCCTTACAGATCCAGGAAATTCATTAGTGAGACCAATAAGAATTAAGCCAACACTAATGTCTTGAGGGAGAACATAACCAAGGCGTTTTAATGTTCTAGATAGCTATTCATCTTAAGAACATATAAGCTAACAGATTTCCCCTCTTCTTGTTTGCAAGCATGGAACATTTATATAAGGTCAAACCTTTCAACTCTAGCTTCTTTTTTAAATATAGATTTAAGCTCAAGAAGCATGTCATATGGACTATAGTTTTCTAATTGTCTTTGGAATTCGGGACACATGCTACCGAGCATAAGACAAGCAACTTCATTATGACGATCATATTGAGCATTCCTGTTAATGATAAGAAACACTAACTAAACAAGATCCGGAGGTCGGGGAGGATTAAATAAATAAGTAGCCATTTTATCATTTAGAGAGAGAAAGGTAAGATGTGTGTGTTTTCTAGAGAGAGAAACAACACACACTTGTGAAACAATATGAATCCTCACCCCTCCATGGAAGTATGGAGGGGGTATATATAGGTCAAGATAAGGGACACTATACTAACTTAACAGTTCTAGTCCATGCGGGTCTTGCCTAATGATAACTGGTATAATTCCGTGTAAGTCAACATATTTTAAGGTTAATAATCTTCTCCCAATATGTGGACATACGAAATTACTTAAAATGTTCCTATCAAGTACAAATACAATATAAATAAAGTCTTCCAAAGCTGAAGATGTCTTTTGAGTTTTCCTGGTCTTGAAACTTGTACTCCAGCTTGGATCTTCATTAACTTTACTTGTTCTGGAACCATTGTAGTATGCATGATTTGGATTAACTTCCCCCCAATTCATGCAGGATGTCTTGAAAATCTTTCTTCGTAGACTCCTTTTTGGCGAAGTTTCTGAATCAGCTTTCCCCCAAACCAACATCCCTATCTTGAGCAGATTTTGAAACTTTGTGTAGCTTCAACCATCTTCTATATGTCATTAAAGTGCACAGCGAAATTATGTAAAATAAAAGCCACACCAAATACTACTGCTACTTGTCATTGGGTCTTGGTGAATATTCGTTCAGGGGTACATGTGAGAAATCAACAACAATTCTTCTCACGTATGCAGAATATTTCATAAACCATATTAAGTAAAGTAGTATACACTACTTCCCCTGGAAGTTGACCTGGTAACATCAACGTCAACTAAGTCTCGGATGTACACATTTCCCCCATGATGGTTGTGAACTCTCAAAAGTATCATTGTCGTGTACGTCTATATACTCGAGAAGTTCTTGTCTTTAGCATAAATCTTAAAATCCAAACGAAGCATTGCCCTCTTGACTTCAGAAACCGTAGTAGGAGATGAAGCAAGAATCAAAAAAACTTGGTATAATCAAGGTCTTGTATATAAATAACGTTGAAGAACTTTGAGAATTTTGCTTAGACTGTGAAGTACCATTGTCTTGGAATAGCACAATAATATCCTGTGAGAATTGCTAATTACATCTTAACCTTTAAACTCTCTGGCTAACTTACTGATAAGTATAAAATACACATATCCGTTAACACAAAAAATGCCCCTAAATAACTCAAAACAGACTTAAAATTGCATAGATATTCTTGTTTTTGTGTTTTGTGTATGCAGGTACGGATATATCAAATATCACAAGAAAACCGTCAAAAATGGGCAAAACACGAACACGGGAATCAGAAGAGTATAAGAGAAGCCAAAGATTCAAAGCCAAAGCCATCTGCGTGTGACACTGAGTACTACAATGAAACTCTTTAAGTTGATAGCTATAACCCGCGAGCACTGCTACAATGTAACTCCTTACATAGAAATAACCTAGATAATACAAGTCTTAATCATAAGTTGTATACGTTTAAGCAAGTCATCAATCGATAGATTAGGTTTGAAGAAAAGGGGTAGAAAGTATAAGGAAGTCTCGATGATGAAATAAGTAATGCCTTCATGAAACCCACTTCAATCTCAAATAAGGGATACCAAATCAACTTCGTGATCACTTGTCATCATAATCCGAATCTTTAGCCGTTTGTCGTTTTAGTGAATCTTATTCAGATCATTTTTTAGGTTATTATACGGTTTGGATTCGGATCGTTTTTAGTGTTATGTATCGTGTTTGTTGTGTTGTTGTTCGTGTTTAATGTTGTTAAACTAGGACAAATGTTGTTTTTGAATGTCGTTAACGATCCAACATTGTCTAGTCAACTTGTCATGATAGCGTTTTTTATACTCGACTCAATCCAATAAATATAAGCCAAAAAATTACTACACCATAACCAATTTTGGACTAATGTAACACATAGCCCAATCATTAATAAGCCTTGGCCCAGCCCAACACCATTTCAATATATAAATCACGGCCTATTATAATTTGGGTCCACCTGATTAGGGATATAAGGATGCCTTTACCCCTAATTCTTCTCACACATTATAGTAACCCTAACCCTAATTATATTTCAACCGCCCCTATTTTATTTGTCACTCCTAAATCTCACAGGCAAGATAACTCATACCCAAATCATTTCATCCATATACCTCATCTTCTTTAACCCATACGAATCATATCTCATTTGTACATATCTAAGAAAAACAAAGGATATTCGTCTTCAAGATCATGTATAAAGGTCTCGGGTAGGTTTGATTTTGATTCTTGTGTGTACCAACGAAACAAAGAAAGATGATAACATGATTGTTATTAAGCTTTCTTTAATTTGGAATAAAAAAAGATTTTATAACCTTCACAGATCTATGATGATCTTTCCGTTTTCGTGTTTGATATTTTTAAGGTCATATTTGTTATAGTACAACACGAATGAATGAATAAATCTGAGATCATGTTTTGTTTTTTTTTTGTTTCTAGTCAATGTCGAAGATGGAGATGGGATGATTGTGGACAATGATTTGTGACGATGGGATTTATAGGTTTAGAAATTGTGGATTTGATTGAAGTTGTATTAAGAATGATATGGCTGTTTTTGTTGGATTATTATTGAGGCTGTGATGTTGTTTATGTTTTCTAGTCTGTCTTTCTTCTTCTTCTCATCAGTTGACTTTGTATGACCAGACTCATTGAGTTGACCGGGTCAACTCGATAAATACCGAGTTGACTCGGTTAGGTCAGGATGGTTGTTTAGGGAAACTACGAGTCCAGTCGATGAAAAAAACCGCGAGTCTGGTTGACAAAGAAATGCGAATCCGGTCATAACTAAGAAACTACGAGACCGGTTAATGAAGAAGACTGCGAGTCCGGTTGACAAAGAAATGCGAATCTAGTCACAACTAAGAAACCGTGAATCCGGTTAATAAAGAAGACTGTGAGTCCAGTTGACAAAGAAATGTGAATCTGGTCACAACTAAGAACTACGAATCCGGTTCTTGATGTTGACAAGGTTGTACAATCGTCCTTTCTGTTGTCTTCTTGCAGAAACACCAGCACCTTATCGTCCTTGTTCTTGTTGTCTTGTAACAGAAACCAACAAACACACCCTTGTTCTTATCTTCAAAAACGTGGACCACAAGAAGAAATAAGCCAAAAGCTTGAATAAGATACTAAAAAAATATAAGCTATTTTACCACAATAAGCCTTGAAAAACTATTACAAATAAGCTTAGACTCAAAAGACTTAAAATAAGCTGGAAACGTGTTTGAAAAGAAGGCTTGAAGCTTTTGTTGTTATGTGATAAGTAAAAGCTCTTAATAAGCTGTTTGAAAAGGAAACGCAAGCTAAAAACCTCAAAATAAGCTACAAAATAAGCTTGTAAAAGCAGTAATAAGCTGAAATGAGTTGTTAACCACGAAACCACAAGACAACTCAAACAGTAGGTTTTGTACCATAATAAGCCTATGAAATAAGCTGTAAATAAGCTGTAAACACGAACACAACACACACGAATATAATACACCCCCGGTTAGATACAACCCCCTGGGTTAGCTCTATGCCATTGTTAATCATAAGACACTTTTATTAATTAAGGCTATCTTTCTCCAAAGGTTTATACTGCTGTTTCAACTTAGTAGCTACCAAGTCTAAATAGTTTGTACTTAGCTGAGATTATAGACTCCAAGTTGCTAACTGGTTAGTGATACTATTGAGTCTATGAGTAAAAGTTATAACTTCGTTTACAATAGAGTAACTAACTTTAATACTGCTAAAGAGAAGTTTAGACACTACTAAGTCAATGAAGATTATGGTCAGCATGAAGAGTTAAACGTATTTGTGATAGTGTAATGGAACTATATCTGTGTATATCTTATATAGTTAGAAGATAATGTTGATACTTGCTAAAGTTTAGAAAGATTTGTAGTATCTCGTAAAAACTCCTTGTTGTAAGTAAAATGAGACTATAGGTTATTGTTAGACATAAACACATCATATCAGTCTTTCAATAGTATTCATAGCTCAAGGGTGTAACCCTAACACTATCAAAAGATGTATCGTATTATAATTGAAGCTTATGTTTTGGTTGTAATTCTAATTGTCATACACGACAATACTATTATTCGTTCTTAGTGGTATATGAAACTAGATCCGCATTAGTTTTATATCATCACACTCAAAGTTTCAGTCTTAGTGCCTTTGGATTTATCCAAGGATACTAAACCTTACATCAAGCTTAGGAGTTCAAGATCCTTTCACCAGGACCAACAAGTGGTATTAGAGCTTGTTGTGAAGCTTTGAATAAGAAGAAACAAACAACACATACTAGATCTAATTCTTAGTGATAAGATGGAGACAAGAACTACTTCTACAAATCTAACTGCAAGACTCCCTATACTCAACCCAGGGGAATATGATCTCTGGTTAATGAGGATAGAACAATACTTTCTCATGACTGATTACTCCTTCTGGGAAGTAATTTTGAATGGTAACAAAGTGCTGAAGAGAACTGTTAGAGAAGTTGAGCAAGAATATGAACCTACTTCTGTAGAAGAAAAACAAGACAGGAGGAATGAGATGAAATCTAGAGGACACTCTATGATGGGCACTTATACCAACCCCAATAAGGATCAAAAAAGTTCCATTCATAAAAATGATTCAAAATTGCTCATGGAAGAATAGAGAAGAGGTAGGAGGAAACAAGGGAAATGCAAGAAAGTTCAAAGAACTTCTACTCAGCAACAATAATGAAAACGTTTGTAGGATCAAGTTCAAAAACAATGGATCAAACTTTTGATTGGTTGCAAAAACATATTAGGTCAGTTGGAGATACAAGGCGAATTATTACACAAGAGACATAACATAAAACTGTAAGAAGTCTTCCATCTAATAGAAGACTCATGGCTTTTGATCTGGAGAACAAAGAGGAATAAAGACCAATAGTTTGGATGACTTGTACAATAACCTTGAAGATATATGACTGACTTAACAGGATTATCAAGTACAGCAAAAAAATCCACAAAAATGGGCATTGTGTATCCACAACAGCACTAACAGTTAATAGCATCACAAATTGAAGCAGATAACACTTCTTATGGAGTTAGTAATGCTCATACTCAAATTAATCCTACATCTAGAGATAACCATAGTGATGTTGTGATCTGTGCTTTCCTAGCTAGTCAGCCTAATTCTTCTCAACTTACATGAGAGGATCTAGAACAAATTGATCCTGATGACCTAGAAGAAATGGATTTACAATGGGAAAGCCATACTTGACAACTAAGCTAGAGATTCATTAAAGAGGACAGGTCATGAAGTTAGATGTAAATGGTCAAAGAGTTGGATTTGACAGGTCTAAAGTGGAGTGCTACAATTGTTATAAAAATGGTCACTTTGCAAGAGAATGTAGATCTTAGAAATCAGGAAAATAGAGGAGAGAGAATAGTAGAAGAACTGTGATAGTGAAAACTCCTACTAAAAATGTCTTGGTTGCTCAAGATAGAATTGGAGGGTATGGCTGGAGCTACCAAGCTGAAAAAAAAGAAAAAAAAAAAGCCATCCTATAACCTAAATGCATTTAAATGAGCATATACATCTTCAGGAAGTTACTGATCAGTTTAGAATCGAGGTTAGATTCATTGTTCTAAAATCATGTGTAAAAGCTTATGCTACTCTCAAAGACAAACTATAGAATATAGTTTGTCCTTCCAAGATTACAAAAAAGTCTTAATTTAATTTAGTATCTTATAAACATGTAGTTAGAACTTAGTAGATTTGCAAAGAGAGCATCTATTGTTTTAAAACCTTGAATTAAACTCAAGCGCAGATAATGCTTTAGTTGAAAACAAAAAGAAATTAGAAAAAGCAAAAAAAAAAGATGAGTTAAAACTAATGTTGGGATTCAAAGCTTCTACACTTAGTACTGCTAGTTATAGTTAGTTAGTACTGCTAGTACATTGTTAGTACTGTTAATATAATAGTTAGTATTATTAGTTATATAGTTAGTATTGCTTAAGTGATATGCATGAGTTATATTAAGAATGGATATGCATGATCACTTAACGCATTTTGTAAGCCCATTAGGGTTTTCCTTAGTGTTTAAAAGGAACCCTACGACATAGTTAGAGATATCAGTTTCACATCAAGTTTTCATCATTTGTTGTTTGCCACAAGGTTTTTCACCAATTCATGAATCACATTAGCCACAAGTGCATAGTAAAGTGTTTGTGAGTTACTAATCATCTTCATGCTCTTAAAGGTGTATTTAACATTTCTTGAGGATAGGTAGTAAATACAAAGACACTACACAAGAAGGAAATTCTATTATGCATCTGTGTGCAGGTTCTTCAACCAGACATCATTTGTATTATAGGTAGAGTTCGAGATCTGATTGAGTTCTTCCTTAATTCAAGTTTCTCCACAAGCTCTGATACCCTCCTTGTGAGTCCCAATGAAGTAGATATTCTTACTTGTTAAGGCTTAGTTCAACTTTTTATAGATTCAAACTAAACTATTGAGAAACAAAGATATGAATACTACGAAGTTATGCGGAATTTTAACTTGTAATACTAGAAGAACAATGATATTCTAAACTATGAAAATATATTTGATTGCAAGTAATCTGCCTAGAGTTATAGACATTAACTAACTACTGAAAACTGTAACTTGAAAATTGCTAATCTCAACTAATGCTGTAGGGTTCCTTTGTATACACAAAGGAAAACCCTAATAGGCTAACAAACGCGTTAGTGTCAAGCATATCTATTCCTAATATAACTCATGGCATACCACTTAAAGCAGTAACCTACTATATAACTAACAATGCTAAACTATTATACTATGCAGTATTAACTATCTGGACAGTACTAACTAACTGTAACTCAGCAGTACTAATGTAAAGCCTCAGAATCCCAAAACTAACCATTATAGAAGTTTTCAAATTTCATCTAAATCTTTGACTATTCTGCCAGAAAGTCAAGTATGTAACAGTTTAAAACATGACTAGGAGATAATGTAGCTTCTTCTACTGTATGCTTACTCCGCAGAGAAAAATCTTTGTGAATTCATCAGAGATGTAGTAAAATCAATGAGTATAAATAAGTCCAAATCCTGATAAGATGGGGATAACATAAGTTCCCCTACCTTATACAGGGAACTTCATTCCCTTCAAACCTAATCTAACATTTATGGATGAAATAGTTAAAAGTGAGAATATGGATGTTATTACTATTGTTACACCTAGTAATGTTAAGAAAGTTGAGTCAAATCATGAGTCTGCTGATGTAAAAAATAATGGTGATGCAGTAGAACCTAAAACTATTAGGAAGAACAGCTTTAGACCTCCAGTTATTAAGGATTGGAATTCTGATGATGATAGTAAGGTAGAGTTTATATCTAATGTTAAAACTGTTAGACCTAGCACTGAAAAGATAAAATTTGTTATGTCCTGCATGGTAAAACATATAGAGAATGTAGAAACATCTAACAAAACAAACACTAATCCTAAGAGAGGAACCAAAGATAACTGCAACAATCTTATGTCTCAAGACTAGGAATGTGACTATTTAAAATTAGTAATAAAGCTTGTTTTTTGTTATGGTATTTTGAGCAACTTTATTATGTTGTGAAAAAAGGTTATAAGACCAGTGTAGAAACAACTTAAGTAGGGTGAATCACAAGAAATTTGCTATAAACAAAGACTCATACTCACACCTAATAGAAGATTTGTTCCACAACATATAACAGGGTCTGTAAAAATTAATACTGCTTGCAAAGTGTTAATACTTGCTGAGTCAACCCTTAATACTGCCACTTCAAAACAAAATGTGATCATCCTAGCAACCAATATCAAATGCTTACAAAAAGGGATATTTCAATAAGTCTCAAGTGCGAGCTTTAACAAGTATTCCCATCAAACAAGAACATCATTTTCCATAAAAAGGGTAATACAATTAGGGTAAAGATACTACTGGCTAGGAATAGAGCATAGTAATTGAAAAATAAGGAAAAAAGGGGTTAAAGATGTTAAGGCCTCAACATCTGGGTTTGGTATGCCAAAATTAGTAGTGTATCAAATACCTTCAAAAATATTCTTACATTGATGCACGAGGCGATCCAAGCTATAATGGGGCTTGGATCCCCAAAAGAGTCTAAATCTCTTCTTATAATTTGTAGGGCAACCCACAACAGAAGAGTACAAGAAAAAGGAGTTTATTGATAGATGGTTTCTCTAGGCATAAGACAGAAAACAAATGGCTAACTTACGAGTATAGATAAAATAAAAAAAAGATTAGTAACGGTGGTTTTGTTTCCTTTGGATATGGTAAAGGTAGAATTTCTGGAAAAGGTAAAATCAAAACAGGAACATTGGATTGTATATTCTTGGTTTTGTACTAACATTTACAGGCTAAGCATATTAAGCACTTGGTATTGGATGCTAAACCTCTGAAGTATTGTTTGAGGGGAGGCTAATTATGTCAATATGCAATCAATAATGGTTGGAAGGACATGTAACATCAAAAGAGGTCGGACACTAAGATACCTCAGTCTGGTGGCCCCCCTGTAAAGGTTGGTGATGAGGCTATCCATAAGGAGTTGGGTGACAGAATGAAGTGGCTGCCTCCTTAACTAGCTACTGCTTAACTAGCTAAGAAGCATAACATGATAGTGGGTACTTCGCAATAGGCAACCCAATCCTTTGGCAACACTTAATGACCAATCCTTTATGAACTGGTTCAGGTAGTGGTCCAGGTCGCCAAAAGTTACCATAATAGGGATGCAGATGCTGAAACTACGGCATTTAAAGCTAGCATCTAAAATAGCCAAGAGATCCACCGTCATATCCTCAATCACACAAAGAGATAACAACACTTAAAGTGGAGTAGGGACAGTATGAAACTAATTGACATTATGGCAAACCGTATACAAAACTGTCTGAATTGGCGAGAAAAAGAAAAGAGAGAATTAGTGAGTTGAATAACGAGAGATGTGCGAAATAAAAACAGAAAGAGTAATTGAGTAAGAAAAAGAATTGAGAGAAAAGTGAGAATAAAAACAGAAAAAGAGATTGTAAGAGTCAAAATTGGTGATGGAAATGCTTTTTGGATGAAATTGAGGTTAAAATTGGTATTTCAAAGTTAGTACTGCTGGGCATTACCTAGTACTGCTGGGCATTACTTAGTAACTGGTGGCCATGTTTTAGTTTTTAACCTTATAGGCTTAAAATTAGTATTATTAGGCCTAAAATTAGGTACTCTGCTGCTGGGTAACCGTTAGTACTGTTTGAGGCATAACAGAATTTCCATCACTAAATATAGCAGTTGTGAAATTCCCGCCAACTACTTCGTCTATAGGTTTGACTAATTGAAGAATTTATGATCTTTCTATAAATTCCATATATATATTCAAGAATAAGTACAAAAGTTTATTTCAGGTTGGTCCAATTAAAAACCTTAAATAGTCTCTCTTATCTCAATTACCTCTATCAAACATACATACTCTCATCCACGATCATATCCTAGAACCTTAATTAACCTTCTTTACATTAAATGATGAATTTATACTTTTGCGACAAGCACAACATGATTGCCTACTTATAGAAGTCAGAAGGAAGTGAAGGGTTTTATCAGATAATTTATTTTCTCACTGCAAGTCATATTAAGTATGCCCTCACTGAAAACCCAACTATCTATGTTTCTCTTATAGAGCAGTTTTGGCAAATTGCTACTGCAAGCACACTTGAGGATTGGAGACCATGGGTACTATCTAACTATAATTAGATGGGAAAGTCAAGGTTGTTTCTGATGCCTCTATTAGAAGACATCTCAAGTTAGAAGATTCTTATGGTATTAGTACTTTATCTACTTCTGAAATTTTTGAGCAACTTGCTCTTATGGGGTATGTGTCTAACTCTGACAGCGTAACTTTTCAAAAGGGACACTTTTCCCCTTAATGGAAATTTTTAATTCATACCATCCTTCACTGCTTAAGTTCTAAGAAAACTGTTTGGGAACAGTTTAATAGCAATATAGCAACTGCTATAATTTGCTTGGCCACGAATAGAACCTTTAATTTTTCTAAATTGATTTTTGAGGCCATGGTGAAAAACTTGGACAGTAAGACAAAGTTTTTGATGTATCCAAGATTTATACAAAATCTCTTAAACAAGCTACACGAGATTGCTTTGATACCCCATAAAAGATTTATCATGCTCCTACCAACTCAAAAACTGTTAACAATATGAAAAAAAGCATTTAAGGGATAACAAGTGGGACACTCCATTGTTTCAAACAATGGTTGTTCAGGGTCAGACTTTATAGGGTGAAGGATCAACAATCCCAGTTGAGTCTCATCAAAAACCTGTTAGTGTTCCAACTACCAATTTATCACCATCTATGCCAACAACCCATGTTGCTAAAAAGGCTGCTCCAATGCCTCATGATTCACCTCTCCTAAAGGTTCACTTACTTAGAAGTGATGAGGGCAGTTTGACACTAACTGAATTGATGGTTCTTTATACCTCATTATCTAAGAAAGTGGAAAGTTTGGAATCTGACTTAAAGTAGACAAAACAGACATATGGTGCTGCTTACACTAAGCTCATCATGAAGGTGAAGAAGTTGGAGCACAAAGTAAAGTCAATTAAAGCTAGAAGAAAGGTCAGACTTGTTATTTCAGATAATGAAGATGACTTGGAGGATCCTTCTAAACAGGGGAGGAAGATTGCTCAGATTGAAGAAGATAAGGGAATCACTCTTGTTCATATGGGTGTACAGACTCAGGGTAGGAGTGATGAAGATCTTATGTATGAGACTGGTGTATATGACTACCCAAAAGGATTTACAAGACCAAGTGTTTCAGTTACAACTGCTGGTGAAGGAGTTAGTACTGCTAGAGTAATTCCTAAAGAAGTTAGTACTGCTGAACCAGATATGGATGTAACACTTACTGAAGCACTTTTGGATCTCTTGATGAGTGGAAAGAAAAATTCACCAAAGCCAAAAGCAAGAGGTATATCTTTTTAGGATCCTAAAGAAGTTGCAAGAAGAGAGGTTATTTCACCACCAGTTTCAAAGATTTTAGCAAAAGACAAGGGAAAAGCCATAATAACTAAACCAGAGAAGCCATTAAAGAAGAAGGACCAGATTTAGAGTAATGAAGAATTGACTCTCAGACTCTATGCTAAAGAACAAGCTGAATTTGAAAGACTGCAAAAAAGAAAGAGTGCACAAGAAGAAGCTAGCAGAGCATGCTATCTATGAAGAACATAGATAACATTAAAGCCATGATAAAGCTGATGAGCAATTAGTTGCAAGAGTCCAAGCCGAGGAACAAGAACTATACTCAATTGAAGAAAAATCAAGACTGTTAGGGGAGATGATAGCAGAAAGGAAAAGGTTATTTGCAACACAGAGAGTAGCAGAACAAAGGAGTAAACCACTTACCAAATCTCAGATGAGGAATATAATGTGTACATACCTGAGGAATATGGGTGGATACAAACACAATCAGCTAAAAGGAAAGAGTTATGAAGAAATTCAGAAGCTCTTTGACAAAACATACAAACAGGTAAACTCTTTTGTGCCTATGGAATCAGATGATAAGGATAAAGATAGTGAGAAAATGGCTGGAGGCAGTAGAAAGAAAACACTTGCTAGAAAAAAACAAGTGAAAAGGAAAGTGAAAAAAGTGCTAAAAGACAAAAGATGGAGGATGATGCTAAGAAAGAAGAGCTTAGAGCTCATTTGGATATAATTTCAGGAGATGATGTAGCTGTAAGTGTTGAATCATTAGCTACAAAGTATCCAACAGTTGATTGGAAGACACATGTTCTATCAGAAGACAAGCTGAATTATGAGATCATCAGAGCTAATGGAAGTACTAAATCTTACAAGATATTTACAGAGATGCTTGATTATTTTGATAGGTAGGATGTGTTAGATTTATATAGGCTGGTTAAAGAAAGGTTTGATAACTGCCAAGCCCGAAAAGGATATGAATAGATTACTTTGGGAGTATCTCCTTTTAGTGTGTTTAAACTCAAGTAAAAGATGATGAAGTTCTGGAAACGCTCGACCAAGTATTACACATTAATCAACTAGAGATATTTAATTCATGTGGAATTTCATGTATTAGCTAATGTATACTGGTATTTGTGCTATTCACGATGCTGTAGAGAAGACATATCCTCTTACTCAAGAGATGCTTTTAAGAATGCTAAGTGGAAAGATAGAGGTTGATAATGAAAGTGAAATGGCATTTAAGCTTCTTAGATTTATAAGATCACAGATTGAAAAGTAGAAGAGTGTTTGGAAGAATCCTCTCAAAAAGGTTTAATTAAAGAAACTTCATGATTTGGAGGTAAAATCATAAGTTTAGGAGATTTTTGGGATTAAGGGCTTCTTCTATCTAACAGAGTATAAACTGCTGAGTTCAACTTAGTACTAGCCAGCTAAATAGTTTGTACTGCTCAGATTAATAACTACTAGTACTAAACTGTTAGATACTTGTCTAGAGTAAAAGTTAGTCTGTCCAGTACTAACTTAATATTGCAGAACAGTAAGTTAACACTGATGCATGAAGATTTGGACTGATGAAGAGTTAAACGCGTTTTGTGATATGTATGGGCTTATTCTATGTATATCTTATATAGTTAGAAGATATGTTGATATGTTGTAAAAGTTTAGAAGATTTGTAGTTATCTTGTAAAGGACTCCTTGGTGTATAAAAGGAGATCCTAGGTTATGGTTATCATAACACATCATATCAGTCTTCATAGTATTCATATCTCAAGGTTGTAAACCCAAACCTATGCAAAGAGGTTTGTATTAAGTATATTGAAGCTAATGTTTTGGTTGTATTTTGTTTGTCCCCATAAAAAAAACACACATTACTATTATTAAATTCTTAGTGGCATAAACTAGAATTTTGCATAGTTTATATCATTACACTCAAAGTATCAGTCTTAGTGCCTTTAGATTATCCAGGAATACTAAACCTTACATCAAGCTTAGGAGTTCAAGATCCTTTCACCAGGACCAACAAAAACACTAGCTAAACTCGATCCGGAGGTCAGAGAGGGGATTAAACAAATAAGTAGCCATTTTATTATTTAGAGAGAGAAAGGTAAGATGTGTGTGTTTTCTAGAGAGAGAAACAATGCACACTTATGAAAGAATATTAATCCTCACCCCTCCATGGAAGTATGAAGGGGGTATATATAGGTCAAGACAAGGGACACTATACTAACTTAACAGTTCTAGTCCCTGCGGGTCTTGCCTAATGATAACTAGTGTAATTCCGTATAAGTCAACATATTTTAAGGTTAATAATCTTCCCCCAATATGTGGACATACAGAATTACTTACAATGTTCCTATCAAGTATAAATACAATACAAATAAAGTCTTCAAAAGCGTTTCCAAAGCTGAAGATGTCTTCTGAGTTCTCCTGGTCTTGAAACTTGTACTCCAGCTTGGATCTTCATTGTCTTTACTTTTTCTGGAACCATTATAGTATACATGAGTTAGATTAACTTCCCCCTAATTTATG
>BQNB010006388.1:95119-97742 GCA_026074375.1 Tanacetum coccineum | reverse complement strand
CTTAGCAGTTCTTTGACCTTTTGCTTAGCAGTACTTTGACCTTTTGCTTAGCAGTACTTTGACCTTTTGTCTTGTATGTCCTAACAGGAGTTGTAAAACTTCTTGTAGAAGTCCCCTACGACAATCACAACAAGTTTTTGGCGCCGCTGCCGGGGAATAGTTAGGTTTTGATCATAGTTTAGCTTAGTTCTACTTGCTTGAATCCTTTCAAGTAAGACTTTAATTTCCGCATATTAGCTTTCTTGTAGTCTATCTTTTTCTTTGTGCCCTTTATTCGTAACATTTGTAAATTTTTAAATTATAATGAATAGGTATGGTTATTCTAGCGTAGGTAGATTTGATGTATTCTTCCGTGATCAACTCTTGGTGTTCCAACAACATCAAGATGAATCTCTCTATGATTCATGGACTTATTTCAAAGATGTAATCAAAATAGTCCCGAATCATGGCCTTAGTATATGGACCCTAATTGAAATATTTCTTAAACATCTTGACTCGTTATCCTGTCATATCATCAATTTGACAGCAGAAGGGGATCTTAGGAAGTTTAGTGATATAGGAGCATGGTATGCCATAGAGGATTGTGCCCAATATGATAAAAAAAATGTAGCAACCCAACAAGCGCTATTTCTGATGAAACAATAGCAAATACAAATTCTCAAATAGTTAGGGATGATATGGTTAGGGTACAGGTACCTAGGTGCATGGCATGGTTAGATTATGATGAGCATGTAGATAGTCTATGTACGATGGATAATGAGGTAGGAGTTACAAGCCCTGAGAGTACCACACAAACCCCACCATCATTTAAGGAATACACACCGCTCGTGACTTACCCGGAAGAAGTTGAAAAGACTTTAGGGACCCCGATAGATGTAGAACCTTTGAACAAAACAAAACTAGAGGAAGTAGGCTTGAATTGTAATCACAACACTCCTCTTAGTTCTAGGGAAGTTCCTATTTTTGATGGACCGGAGTCTCAACCTTTACTCAATAGTCCATCCTTAGATGTAAGTCTAGGAGACGTAATAGGCCCCGAACCACCCATCAAACCACATAGTCCGGATAGTTCTAGGATGAAGGTAGTAGATTATTTAACAACTCAAACACCGCCTTCACCTCACGTGGCAAATTCCCATCCTAAGGGCGTGTATAGTTATTACAACCCAGGTATAAATGACCCTAAGAGACATTATGGATTTAAACCAGGTTTATTAGGAAAATATGTATCCTTAGGTGTTGATATTTCAAATTGGGAGATGTTTGATGATGATCGGGGATTAGAATCTAAGGATGTTTCTCCTATAGGAGAAGAACTTAGTTTATTTGATAGGCCAAATGAAGTAGAGAGAGGTAGAATTTTAGAAGCACACTGTTTAGAGCCTATTCTTAAACAACAAATTTCTCAACGTATGGCTCCTTCTCATCATGATGGTATGTACCGTTACTATCACCCACATTTGAACTCAAGTGTAGGGGAACCCTCCCCTTTATCTGTTAAATAAGGGTAGAGTCAGGCTCGTGACTCAAACAAAAACAAGCGCTTCTTGAGAGGCAACCCAATTTACTTTCCCACATATTAGGAGTGTCATGTGTGCTTTAATTCTTCATAGTTTGTTTTATTATGTTTGAACTATCTTGTAATCATGCTTTGTTTGTCTTTAACAAAGGTATTTTGCAAATAATAAGTGTAGGGGAATTTATCCGGCTTTTGAGCCAAATTCAAACATGTTAAATGAATTGTTTAGATTAATTCGCGTTAGTTTCGAGTCATATGATTGAATTGTTAAATCTCAGGTTTTGTACAATTATTTATACATGAATTAACTTATGGAATCAAGTGTAGGAAATTTTTCATCAAAAACAAAAATCTCGTTTTCACAGACTGTGGAGACGGCGTCACGATTAACACCCGACGCCGTCACCACGACACCTGTGACACCTGTGACGGGGTCACACCAAACCCTGACGGCGTTAAATGCCCAGGTCAAGAAAACTTAAAGTTTTTAATTATTTTTGAAAATAAAACTCGCGCAACATTTAATATATGTCTTCTTCTGTTTTAAACCTGCAAAACCTAATGAGTTTAACAATTCTTTCATTCTATTTATCGAGTCAAACCCTAAATTTATATTTTATATTGGTAGATCGCACATTTTATGATTGGTATAGTTGTCTTTGTCTTTGATTACATGTTATATTTGATGAGAAGAAGCTTAGAAGTTCTTAGGAAGTTTCATTGGATGATTCTCGGAGGACGATTTAACCAGTTATCGCATGTTTCTTCTCTATTATTGAGCAAACCAGGGGAGTACTAGTTTCTTTTACTTGTTTTCTTTTCCCTTTATTCGTTTCAACGGGTACTTTTATAGAACATTGGGGACAATGTTCAACTTAAATGAAGAGGGGGAAATAAGCCTTAGAAACTATTCTTTCATTTGCCATTTGCTTTGTCCTTAAAATGATGGGTAATATATCAAAACATAACATAAAAGGTGATTTTTACCCAAATTTAAATTTTTTTATGACACATACCGACGAAAACCGAGTATTAATAGCGTCTCATGGATAGGAATTTATATGACTAGCACAATAACCCTTAGAATTCCACCCAAAAATGTAA
>BQNB010006388.1:52619-90119 GCA_026074375.1 Tanacetum coccineum | reverse complement strand
CATATTAGCTTTCTTGTAGTCTATCTTTTCTTTATGCCCTTTGTTTTGTAAATCACTCTTTCATTAATCATCATGATGTATGAAAGACCACCCACTACACCCTCTTAAAACCAACCCTAAAACACAACCTTCCCATTCCAAAATAACATCTTGATGTTCCAACAACATCAAGGTTAATCTCTTTATGATGCGTGGACTCGTTTCAAAAACTTAATCTAAAGAGTCCCTCATCATGGCCTTAATTTATTTTCCCTGGCTCAATTCTTTTGTGATCATGTCAATAGATATACTCAAAAAGACATTGACTATGTAACAGGTAGGAACCTTAGGAGATTAAGTGCTGAAGAAGCATGAGAAACTGTGGTATATCATATATCATAACACTGGGTCGATTCTTGGACCGGGCTAGTTTCTAGAGAGAGAAACACTTGAGAGAGAAATTCTAGAGAGAGAGAAAGTGTTTTCTTTTGTAAAATGAATTTCCAACAACATCACGGAGAATCTTTATCCGAAGCATGGACTCGTTTCAAGGACTTACTCTAAAAAGTCCCTCATCATGGCATTGATCGTTGGCTGTAAATCCAAATTTTCTATGATCATGTCTCCTTTCATCTTAAGTGCGAGATTGACCGTACCGGCGGTGGCAAACTCCGCGACAAGAATACCGACGAATCTTGGGAAATTATTGAGAACCTCGCCCTCTACGACCATAAAGGTTGGGATGAAACCAAAGAATTCGTAAAACCAGTCAAATCCATTTCGACGCCTCAAGGTGTCCCGAAAACACCTGATCGGAGGCTCTTCGAGCTCGAAGACCAGATCAACTTCTTACTAAGAGGGTCACGACCGACGCCCGCACCGAGCTCAGCACACACCCCTAAGCTTATGTCAATGCAGTCCATCCGAACTCCCATTCGAAAAATCAGAATGAACCACCAATACTAATCACTTTTGCCTTTCGTGAACGTACAGGTCCAAGCCCTCAACCACGAGCATTAGATACCACTTTTGAAGCTCGAGTACGAGATTACATGGCAGCCCACACCGAAAGGATGGAAATATTCAAGAACACCATCTTCAAGCAACGCGAGGAAATCAACGGTAGGATGACTGAAATGTTCGGGCTTCTCAAGGAGCTCACGACCAGCAGAATCCCTGAGAAAGTATTGATAAGGAAAGAAGCCAAATTCCCCGTCACCAAGAACGTAAACTCTATCTCCCTTGCAAGAAATGAAGATGAAGAGAATAACAAGACGGACGAGACACCCGACAACACTAAAATGCCTACCGAAATGGAAATGCCAGTCAGGAAGGCCGAGGCAATGAATGGAGCTGAGAACAGGACCAGAAATGAGCCAGTCAAAGCACCTAAAAATGATGAAGCATTGCGTGAGGACACGGCAATACCTTAGTATGGGGGATTTTGGTATGTGCTTAATTACACATACCTTTTACCTTTAAAAACGAGCTAAAATAACCAAAAACGGACTTAAAATGCCAAATATACGCTTGTTTTGCTAATTGTATTGTGCAGGAACGGATATCTAAGAAAAGGACGAAAAACGAAGCCAAAACGCCAAAACCGGACTCGGAATGGAAAAGCAAGGAAAAGACAAAGTCAAAGTCCAAGCCCAAGCCTGAAAAGTCAACCCAAGTCAACCCCGACAAATCCAAAAGTCAACATGTGAAGAAATATAAGTTTGAGGGTTAAAATTGCCAAACCCTAAACTTATATTTAAAGAGGAAAAGAGAAAAATAAAGACAAGGGTGAAAACTGCCTAAATGGGAAAGATATACCACAAGGACCATTTCTGTCAAGTCCTAAGACTATTAACCACCAAGGACGTGCACTGCAATTGTTGTTATAACCCTTGGGGACTAATTCTGCCAAGTCCCCAAAAGTTATAACAACACAAGGACGAATTGTGCAAAGAGACATATATCCATGAGGGACCAAACCTGTCAACACCCCAAACTTCAAACTGACAACAGTACCCTCAACCTTTTTTTCCCGCCAATGATGTATTCCCCCCATACGCCAGTTTTTACCCTTCGTTTTCTCCTCAAACCCTGCAACTATTAACCACAAGGGATTAACCCTTAATCCCTATCACAAATCCCAATTGCCAACTTGGCAATCTCACAACTTTCGAGCATGATGAAGGGTGGAGATGATGATCCGAACAAGCACAAAGGCAATCCAAGGACTAAGAATTGTTTGTGTTTTCTACACTCTCACAACAAGCACACTTCACATTTGTGTCTACAAACAAGCACAACTGGATGAAGTCAAACAAGAAGTCAAGACCTAGTCGTTTTTCCTATAAAAAGCTTTGTAAAGCCATTGTGGCTGATATATAGTTTTTAAGTAGTTTGTGAGGTTAATTTTCAGTTTGTAATTTTTCGTATTTTTAAGCAATTTTCTTTCAAGTTTTTAATCAGCTTTAAGCACTTGTATTCTGTAATCTTTAGTTTGTATGTTACTATTTTGAGTAATAAAATTCAGTTTTAAAGTTTCAAGTGTTTTTCATTTCAAAATTTAAGCCGTTTTACTTTAATAAGCTCTTATAAGCTCATTTGAGCTTATTCTTGTTCATAAGCTCAGATTCAGTTAAAACTTGTTAAAGGTCATTCATTAACTTGTTTTGTTCACTTTATATGAAAGCATGATCACTAGAGGTCACTTGATTCAATTTTGAAGCAACAAGGAGTAATAAGCTAATATAGCTTATTGAGCTTTAAGCTCAAGGTTTAGAGGCTTTGGAAGCCATTAGGCTTTGATTTGTAAGCCACTCATTCAGATAGAGTGGCTAGGTTCTGAGACATTCAATTTCCAGGTTTTAACTTGTACATTTCATTTTAGCTTAAATTTAGTTTACTCAATTAGCTTATTTCTTTGCTCTTATTTGTGTTCAATTGTGTTTAGATTTGTTTAGTTAGCTTAGTGATGTTAATGCATTGAGTTGTTATAGGTTTAGTTCATTAAGATCTTAAATTCTCAAGTTCTGTCATAATAGTACAATGAGCCTAGGAGAGAAACTAGCTTATATTTCCTAATAAGCTGTAAGTTTTAGTGTCAAAATAGTTTAATTAGTGTAGTATTAGTAAGAGTAGATAAAAGGTTTTAATAATTTTAGTGTTAAAATAGATTTTAATGTCACTTTAGTTTTGACAGCTTAAAGTAAAGGGGTGTTTGGGTTAACATTTAAAACGGGTCAAAATGGTTGTGTCTTTGGGTTATGGTCATATAATTTAGTTTAAGCTTAAATTTTAAGCTTATTTAAAGCTGTTTCAAAAGTTTTTAAGGTTCAAAATTGTTTGTCAAAGCTTTTTAAAACCATTTTTTAAACTGTGACTTTTAGAAAAACACCACAAGTGCTTATTTAGTTAAGCACTTGTGAGTTTGAGTTTAAGTGTCAAAAAGTGTGAGTTTTGTGTGTGTTAAACATGCTGTCAAATACCTTTGGTCTTTTGACTTTGGTGAGTCAAATCCACTAAGTTTGCTTATAGCAGTTTTAAAAGATTCATAAGCTCTTTTTCATTCAACAAATTCAGCTAGTTAAAATGGTTTTTAAAAGTCAAAAATTGGTGCACAACTCCAAAAGCTAGGGTACTAAATCTGTTTTAGCTTATCTTTTTAATTTGAGCTTATTTGACAGCTTTTAACAAGCTGTCAAATAAGCCCCTAGTTTTAAGCTTTAATCTCCCCTGGTGCAAAGGGGAGATTTTAAGCTTCTTTTTCTTGGTTTTTAAGAGTACTTAAGCCTAAGAACTTGGCTTATTTCAAGAGCCTATAAGCTCTTGTATAAGCCTCTTAAGTTTCAGACCTTAAGAAGCTTATTTGTTGGCTTATTTTTAAGCCCAAACTTGGCTTTTGACTGTTTTTGCATAACTTAGGTTTAGGGATTGCTTATTTTTTTTTGCTTATTTCCTTTTTGTTTGCTTATTTGAGTAGTAATTATTAGCTTTAGCTTTTTAAGCTTATTTATTTTCTGTCAAACAATAAGCTCCCTTTCAGCTTATTTAATTTTAGCTTTTAAGTCTTTTAGTGCTTATTTAGTTTAGGATTAAGCTCCCCTTTTAGCTTTCTTGTCCTAGTTTAGCTTATTTGTCCCCAAGTGTCCCAATGACTTAGTTTTTTTAGCCTTAAGCCCATTTTAAGCAAACTGTCGTTTTTTAAGCTGTTTTTAAGCTTATTTATAGCTTTTCATAAAAACTTGTAGTTGAGAAAGTTGTTAAGCCCCACGAGCTTAACAACTTTGCTTCAGCAAAGTTTTTCCCCATAAAAAAAAAGAGGGAAAGACAATGGGTCGCGAGGTGAGCTAAGACAGAACCCATTACCCCTCGATACATATTCCCTCCTTTTATAACACACTACATACCGGCAAGCGACCCTTGGACTTTTCTCATAGTTCCCAAGGGCTTTGGTATTGTATGTGGTTTTTTGCTTATAAGCCCCTAACTGTTATAGCTTATTTACGGGCATTTTTAAGAAGCCAATTTGTGTTTCTTAATTTTTTCGTAGATTAGTCCATAGTGTAAGAATTTTAGTAAAAATTTCAGAATTATTCGAAGTTCATTATATTTTTTAACAATTAATTTAGTTAAAAGTTTAGAAAATTCATAAAAAATGCAAAAGTACAAAAAAATATTTTTCTTTTTTTAAAAATTTTCTTTAGTCAATATAGTTAGTAGGAAAAATATAAAACTTTTCTATGGATCATTTTTACAACTTTTCATTTGTTTTAAAGACCGGAGGTCCGAGGAGCGGTTTTTTTTTTGTCTTGACTCCGTTTTTTTTGGGTCAAACGAACTCCGTTTTTCGGTCTAGTTTTTTTTTCATTCTTGTTATTGTTCCCTAGAGTAGTTTAGAAGTGAAAATTTCTTGCTAGGGTTAATTTTGGAAGATTTTAAGGTTTTTCCCCCTTTGTTCAGATTCGTGAGCCCTCCGTTTTTTAGCTTAATTTCGTAATTTTTAGGATTTTCTTAAACGTTTTTGTTTGTTATTGTTTAATTTGACTTTCCTCACTCTCAAATCAATTCTCTCCTTCAAACTCAAATCTTCGACTGTATCGATTTTCCAGTCCAGCCTCGTTGGGGATAAACGACCCGGGAACATTCTATACTACTTCTCTTTTATTTGGACTTGTTTGATTTTTAGACTTATATATATTTTATATTTTATCATATATTATATATATGTATAAAATTTAAAACCGATCATTTTTGGCGCCCGCTTGCCCGGTGAGGCTGTGAAAACGATTTTCGTTACGTTTGACAAATTGTGTTTGAATCTGTGAATATTTTCTTTTATAAAAAACATAAAAAAAAAATACAAAAATATTTTTCATTTTCTTTTATTAGTATAATTATCAGATAAAAACCAAAGAAAAAAACCAAAAATATAAAAACATTGTCCATAAAAAAAAAGAAATAAAATTCACAAATTGGTAAAATACCAAAATACTAATATCTCAACGTGAGAATTATCATACATAACTTCCGGTGAACTTGTGTTATCCCAACGTCGAACAAAAGATTTAAAACTTGCCATTTGGTCTCATACGACGTACGCTCACCTGAAAGGATAAACAAACGATAAAGTGGGTTATAGAGGAGGGGGTTGGTTCCTGCGGAAACTACGACCCGAAAGGAGAAATAAGCCTCGCGGCTATTCCTACACCTCCGCAGTCACCTGTGCGTTTATCTTTTTTGAGAGCTACCGGTAGTAAGTAATTATTTGTTTATAAGTTGTCATAACTCATTGACCGTTAAAATCAATTGTGAAATAAATCATTGAAAATCCCAAAAAATTAGTGTAACTTTTCTTTTTATTATTTCTCTTTTGTGCATCGCGACCTCGTTCTCAAGCCCGTAGACGGTCGACAACCACAATCCGACAACCTACTCTTGAATCAGCCAAAATCTTGAGAAACCAAATAACCATCAAGAAACTTTTAATCCTCCCATAGTTACGATGGACGATAATCGTACTATGGCGCAATTACTCGAAGCACCCACCGAGGGTTACGAGGATGCGATCGTTGTTTGCCCGAAATTACCGCAAACAACTTTGAGATCAAGATGGGCTACTAATTTCTGTTCAAAACAAGCAATCTTTTTGGACAATACGATAAAGAAGACGCCATATAGCCCACATAAATCCGATATTTCAACAAGATCACTTCAACGATGAAGTTCCCAAACGTCCCAGTTACGTCTTTTAAGCGTAGCTTATCCCATTTTCCCTCGAGGGAGCAGCCCGGATTTTGGTCTTGAAAAAGAGCCCCCTCGATCGATTCTACATTGGATATCTTGTTTCGAAAATTCATTAACAAACTCTTCCCTCCCCTCTAAAACAAGAAATCTTCGAAATGAAATCACGAGATTTCAACAAAAATTTTATGAAAGTGTTAGCGAGGCTGTAATCCAGATCAATGATCTTCTTAGGGGTATGCCCGCATCATGGTTTTACAGAATGCATATCACCTCGATACAATTCTATAATGCCCCTAAATTCCAATGATCAAGATACATTGAACTCCGCTGCGGGTGGTAACTATTTGGATAAAATCCTCGAGAATGCTAAAAATCAATCGAGAGCAAATCCACAGTTCTCAATCACGAAGCAAAGCCATTGTTTCAAAGTGATACGACTCTTCTACCCCAGCAAGTTTATATCCGATGTTGCCTGAGTTAAAGATAGGTTAGAGCATTTGAAACTCAGATAAGAAAACCAAAACTCCCAGTCCCTCTATCCGTAAAATCGATCGAGCAAAGTTGTGTACATTGCGGGGTGGACACTCTTACCAAATTGTCCAGCCACCATGACTATCGTACAATATTCAAGAATACGTGTCCCCCAACCCAAAGCCGCCGCAGTTAACTACAACCAAGGGAATGCCAGTTACCGACCTCAGATGGTTGCTAACTACAATTCGACCTCCCGGTTTTCCTCCTATGCAAAACCATCAAAACAACCAGAATCGGGGATCATTTTAAACCAAGGAATCGGGGAAAACTAATTTTGAACAAAAAAAAACAAAATTGAGGTAAGTAACTTCAATCAAGGACGAGAGTATACCAACCTCAGATTAATCAACCCCGCGACTTTCAAGCTCCACCATGAGCCAAGCTCCCGCTCCAGCTCATCCAACACCAGGTGTGTCTAAGTCCCGATTTGACACTACGTCAAAGCTAATGACGCGGTTATGCAAAATATGCAAAATCAAATTGCAAATATAACGGACCTGATCACCAAATTCATGAATAGTAACTCCGCTTCTACTTCAGGCTCGGGTTCTCTTCCAAGCAACACAATTCTAACCGAAAGGTGATGGGAAGCAATCACTACCCGAAGCGTGTTTCCTATAATGGACCTCAAACTTCTTCTCTTCCTAAAGAGACGGAAAATGAACCCGAGGTGACAAAGGATACGGTGCAACCAAGCACCGAAAACATCCAACCTCCGGTGGTCCAAACTCATGAACCCGTTGTTGTTCCAAAGACTAAACCAACCTTGCCTTATCCTTCAAGAGCCAACAAAGAAAAGTTCCCGAAAAAACCATCTTTTAGCTTTTAAAATTTATGGAGAATTTTTTTCGGAATCTCCATTTCGAGCTAAGATCGCGACATGCTCTCCTACACATTATCCCAACTTTGCACAATGTTTAGAAAGCTCCTCAATGACAAGGATACAGATGATGAGTTGACAAAGACACCGGTAAACGAGAATTGCTCGGCGGTTATCCTAAAAAAGTTTCCCGAAGAAACTTTGAAGACCCCGGTAGATTTCTATACGTGTGATTCCATAGATGAACGAATGCTTAGCCTTAGCCATCTCGGGTGCAAGCACAACCTAATGCCCTCTCTTCCATTTGGAAAGAACTAAGTCCTACCCAACTTTGACCAAACTCAATGATACTTGAACTTGCCGACCGAAACGATTTCTACTCCAACCGGCATCGCCGAGGATGTTTTTCGTGAAGTTTGGAAACGTTCTTCTTTCTTTCCTGCCGATTTTGTGGTCGTATGTATTACGGTTGCGATCTTTGGCTCCCTTAATCTTAGAAGACCTTTCTGAGGACGGCACGTGCCATAATAAGATGTTCACAGGTGAACAAATGACCCATAGAGCATGATGTCCAAATCCGTAACTTTCAAAGTTGGTGATACTAAAACCTCTCCTAACAATAACATTGAAACGGTTAATCGAGTCGATGTTATTGAATATTGACTTGTGAGGAATATTTTCAAGAAGTTACTTTGAAACTTCTGAAATTGCAATCCCACTTCTACTTCGGATCTTAACAATCGATTCTCGCTTTCACATCTTCACTCCCGTTCGGAGGAAGTTGATGTTCTAATGGAAGAGATCGATAAATTTCTTGAAATGAATGTTCAATACCACCGAGTGTTGATGGCATCTCTGATTCTGGAGGGAGATAACTGTTTAATTGATGGGTGGTAGGGGGCCTTGAGGAATTGTTAAGTGTTCATATTGACCTAAACCCAAATCTCCTCCGTCACCAGTTTGAGAATTAATGATCCTGAAAAGGTTAAATCTTCATGTGAATATCCACCCGAGCCTTTGGACTCAAAGACTTACCAACCCATCTTGATATGTAAGCTTTTTGGAGGGTGATGCCAAATTACCCGTCATAATCGCTAAAAACTGAAAGATGAGGAAAAACCACCGCCCTAGATCAAGGTTCTCGAAGTCACACAAACGTGCCATAGCTTGAAAAGTTCTGATATTAAGGGAAAGATCCACAGTTTGGCACCCAAAAGATTTTGATGCGGAGGAAAAATGCCAAACCCCGAGTTCAACATCATAAAGAGTTAACGCCCAAAATCCATGAGTTATAAGCAAGAAGTTAATCAAAACTTCTTGAAGCAGTTAATCTATACCCTATCTCTGACAGCCCCGTAGGGTGAGCCCGGTCATTGTGTCCCTAAGAAGGGAGGTCATAACCGTTGTGAAAAATGAAGACAAATGAGTAATACCCACTAGGTTGGTTACGGGATGGCGAGTTTGCATCGATTACCGAAAACTCAATGATGCAACTCGTAAAGACCATTTCCCTTTACCATTCATGGATCAGATGCTTGAAAGATTAGCCGGAAATGAGTACTATTGCTTTTTGGACGGATTCTCCGGCTACTTTCAGATCCCGATTGACCCACTGAACAAGAGAAGACCACCTACCCCTGCCCAGTAACGGACATTTGCCTAACGTCGCATGCTTTTGGGTTATGCAATGCACCGGGGACTTTCCAAAGGTGTATGGTTGCAATCTTCACGATATGATTGAGAAAACCATGGAAGTTCCCTTTTTCATGGATGATGTCTCGTTTTCCGGTGATTCTTTCTCTTCATTTTGCCTTTAATTCCCCCCTACAAAATGCTCCTTTGATGCCTTTTAATTATCGACCAAAAAGCTTGAGAATGACTAACTTTGAATGATAATTAGTGTATGAAGCAAACAAATGCTGTCTATATTGAGAAAACTCGAACGATATTATTTTCCTAAAAATGAATGGCTGTACATAGAGCTATCGATTTTGATATATCATCTATATATTTTATTCGTTGTATAGAAGTCCTAATCTCTTGCAAATTGTTCTCTATAACTTGATGGCGGTAACGTGGTTATTAACTGGTTCACATGTACAAAGTATAGTCGTATCAAAATAAATGACGATTGTCGTTATGTTATGGCATCTTTCAATCTTTATAGCTATCGATCGAGTAATGACAAACATATCGGACGAATAATGCTTGCGAATAAATTATGTATTTTTGCTTGCGAATAAATTATGTTTTTCATGTCTTTTGGTATCTACTCATTTCGTTCAAAATTAATAGTTCACGTTTATTTTTTTTAGATGATTCAATTTAATTGTCCACTGCTAAAATAGTTTGATCAAGTTACTTTATTTGAAATTATTGTTACAAACTTTAGATGAGACTTTAATAAATTAAATAAAAGTAAAATTGTCAGTCTGCTAAAAAGTAAAAAAGAGAAAACATGCATTTTTTTTAAACTGTGTGTTTTTTGTCAGTAAATAATAATTTTAGGACCGAGGCATTATAAATCTCCAAATGAAAAGTTGATTGACTAAAATTTTATTATTATTATTAACATTAATCTGAGAAAATAGCTTTGAGAGTAATCATCATTAATTAAATACGATTTTTTTAGCTTTTACAAGAAAGAAAGAATAAAACAACAAAGTAAATAGTCAGATATCTGTTAATTTAGAACACATACAATAGATACTTTGGTCCAGAGTACTTCTACAAGTTTGATAGCCGTGCGAAAGTCTTTCGTGCCACTAAATTTCAATTCCACAAATAGCATGTGATTGACAATTGTCTACTGTGGTGGAGAGGTTTTTATGCAGCCACACCTTTCAAGTTTATTAGGGTAGAAGAACGTTTTGAACATGAAGGTGATGCGTGGTGGACAGGTAGATAGGTGGGTGAAAAGGCTGAAGAAGACATGTTTTATGGGATTAATGTGTAAAGTGGTGGGAGGGAGATGGGTGTGGGTGTGTACTGTTTTTACGAATGTGTGTTATAGTGGGTGTTGGGCAAGAAGATATTGAAAAGACAAAAATCTGATTGCACTAACGAGAGTTTTTAAACGAGGCGTTAAGGTACTTAATTCTCAAATGATGGCAAAATCAAAATGTTTAGGAGACTACTCGTTGAAATGCGGGATTGATCTTGTTGATTTTTAGACTTATATATATTTTATATTTTATAATATATTATATATTTAGTGTAAAATTCTACAATCAAGTACCTAACCGTTGTAGTAGTAGTATAGGCAAGACTCGGGGGTTGTTATCGTTCTCTAGGTGAATAGGTTGGGAAGGATTGATCACAGTCTAACAGAATTCTAGGGGTTGAGAGAAGATTATTTTTGTGTTTTTATATTTAATGGAAGCAAGTAAAATCATATGTTTGAGAGGTTTGTTTAGTTTTAGCTATTAAACTAAATCATAAACTATGCTAATGGTGATAACAATATAATAAAAAGATTGTATTCATTTAATCATGTATTACTCCCCAGATTACTTCTCCTAGTGTTGTTGCTTTGTCACACTTGTGATGATCTAGGTAATTATTTCCGAAGTCGTGAACAGATTACACAAACCCGCCGTCTATTTAATATTCAGTTGAGGCGAAACACAAGTAAGGTAGTATGAAGACTATTACTCGGCCCCCCAAGAGTATATTAAATACATTTGAAATATATTAAAAGTGGATCAACCATATAAGGGGCAAGGTAGTATAAAGACTGTTACCCGATGGTATCATTTCTACACAATCATGTTTCCCTAGACATATCAACAGCGATACAGACAAAAGCTGGTTTTCTAAAGCCTAACATGCATATTCATCACAAGAAGCAACACCACTAAGATTTACACTCTAGGTTTCATACAATCATAAATGAATACAATAAGGAGTTTAGCCAAGCATGTTAAAGATAAAGCAAGAACAATAAAGAATCAAACAACAAGACATATTGAATGATTAAAGATAGTCTTACTTGATTAAAACATGAATTGAAGGAGGTACAATAGGGTTTTGAAGCCCTAAAATCGTCCTAATAAGCTGCCAAACGTACTAGGGTTCGTCTCCCTTTTTTATTCTAAAGTTACACACATAAAACCCTAATTTCATGTGTATATTTATAAGATTATCGATGTGACGGCGTCGCATTTTAATCATGACGCCGTCAAAAAGTAGAATCTTCTAGATCCGAGTTAAGTCGGTGTGGGCTGACGCCATCAAGAGATATTGTGACATCATCACTAGATGAAGTGTGACGGCGTCGTGTTTAAATGGTGACGCCGTCTCCAGGCTCTGAGACTTTAAATCTTGAAGAGTCTTGGTGTTGGTTCGTAGCCTTGTCCGTGTCTTCTCCAAATGAGCCTAAGTCATGTGTATTTCCTCCAAATGCCTTCCAAATACTAAATACCTGAAAAGGAACGATTAAGTACCTACTTTGGGCATAAATGCACGATTTAGGAGGTTAAATGACCCTGAAAAAGTGTATAAAATGACACCTCGTCAAACGGGGGCTAACATGATCTGACGCCATTAGAGGCAATTCGTCAAAGATGACATAAATGGTTTTAACTATCACTCTTGTTCTCTGGTTATATACTCTGTAAGCTTTTAAGTGAGTAGAATACCCTACAAAAATACATGCATCACCTTTTTCTTTCATCTTGTTAAGATTTTCTGCATCTCTAAGGATGTAGTAAAGAGTGCCAAAAATGTGAAAGAACTTAACAGACGGTTTCTGGCTATTTATGATGTGGTAAGGTGTTTTCTTATGTCGAGGAATTACGAGTGAACGGTTTTACGTAAAACATGCTGTTGCAATTGCTTTATCCTAGAAGAACAAAGGAACTTTAGCGGCACTTAGCATTGTTCGAGCAGCCTCAACAAGAGTACGGTTTCGTCTTTCGACAACGCCGTTTTGTTTAGGTATTCGAGCAGACAACGTTTGGTGTTTAATCCCTTCTTGAGCAAAGTATGCAAGAAGAGTTTTATTCAAGAATTTTGTGCCTTTGTCAGTTAAAACTGTTCTAATTTGAGCATGAAGTCCTCTTTGAACAAGTTTGAGGAAATCGATGAGAACTTCTGGAGTTTCGTCTTTGGATCTCAAGAAGTGAGTCCAAGTATATCTTGAATAGTCATCAATAATTACCAACACATATTTCTTACCAATAAAGCTTTCTACCCTCATGGGACCACATAAGTCCATATGTAGAATTTGTAACCGTCTATTTAAGCTTAGGGTAGTTTTTGTCTTAAAAGACTTACATTTTGCTTTCCCCAACTCACAAGAAGAACAAAGATGATCTTTGACAAATTTCAATTTGGGAAGGCCAGTCACAATATCATACTTTGAAAGCAAGTTTATGGTATTGAAGTTTAGATGTAAGATATGATGATGCCATAACCATGCTTGTGACGATGTAGCTTTAGCCATTAAGCAAATTAGATTAGGAGTGGATGTGTCTTGAAGGGTGATGGAATAAAGATCTGTGCCACGAGACCCTGTGAGAAGATCATTTCCCTTCACGAATGTAACATGTAGACTTCCGAAAAGCAACTTCCAAATCCGCATCACAGAATTGACCAACGGAGAATAAATTATGATTCGGCACTTTGACATAATAAACCCTTTTGATAGTTACATTCCCTTGAACCAGATCTCCATACCCAAGAATCGGTGCAATTTGATCATTTCTAAACTTCACCGTACCCAGAAATTTCTCCACAAAATTACTTAGAAGCTTGAGATTTCCCATCATGTGCTTTGAGCACCCAGAGTAGACGATGAATAGAATTATCTCTACGAGCTGCAAAAGAATTAGAAGACAATGGAGTATTGGACAAAGTGGATCCCCTAAGTGTTATGTATTCTAAAATATTAGAAGTTCTAGTTTCAATTCCTAGAGGCATACTAACATCTGGTTTAACATTCACTATACTAGTCTTATTTTTTCATTTATATCCCGGTGGTGTGATCTTAGAGCACCACCATTTACATGTCTTACTAACATGCTCATATTTCTTCCTAGTTGTGCTTTTAGGTTTTTAGTTACTGGATTCTGAGGTAACTATTTTCTTAAGAGGTGTTGCAATAGATTGGTTCACAGTTTGCTTGGGTTCCTTAGTACTCATTGGTACATCAATTAGTTGTTTAGTCCTAGTATTCACGTCATTAATATAATGAAGAACACACATATCATGATTGTCATTCAGCACACATTTACCACAAGTAACACAAACAAAGTTTACATTTGAGGTCTTAGCATTCAAACTGACATTACATATAGTTACAGACGTTTTATTATTAGAAAACTTAAAATTCCTATGGTGGTCTTCTACTTGTTGCTTCTTCCCTTGACTATTGTTATGCATGACTCTATCTTCCAATTGATTGCTCTTAAGTTGTGGTCTGCTAACACTAGTAGTGGGAATTACTCCTATAGAGAAAGACATGCGTTTGTTAGTTTTCCTAATGTCTTGAGGCAACTGTGTTCTTCTAGTTTGATTAGGCATTGTGTGCACTTTGTACATTCCTGGTGCAATCACATTTGTGTTCTTTATAATTGACTTCACATTCAGAGGCAAAATCTGTGCAGTGACTGGATTTGAAAAATCATTGGATACATTATTTGTGTTAACCGACTTTGACTTTAAAAAATCTTTCTTTGCAAGAGAATCTGAAAAAGTAGTCGGTTTACCTAAAACTGATTGTCTTTGACTTTTAAAAGCATTCGGTTGTTGAATAGCCGATGGTTTTTCAAACTTAGTTTCCATAAATTTTCATTTCATCTTTTCAATGAGTTTCTTCAACTCGCTTATTGCAATGTCTTTGTCTTGTAATTGTGCTTTTAGATCTTGAATTTCAAAATATTTGACATTTAATTCTCGAAATGAATTTGATTCTTGTTGTTTTCAAGCTTTGTTATTTTTAATTTGTTCCTGACTTTACTGTAAAGCGAGTTCAAGATTAATTGAATGTTGTTTAAGTTCAGAAAATCTTTTTGACAATTCATTGAAAGATTTGTTATTGACATTTTCCATTCTTTTTTAAAGCTCTTTTTCAAGACGTTCACATTTAACCACTTGGTCCACATAATCATATTGTAAGTCAGTGAATTCATCAAGGGTTGTATATACACCAAGTATAGCATTCATGTGATCAGCATAATAATATTCCCTGGAAAGTGAGTCGATTTTATTCAAAAACTGTGTTTTTTGAGTTTCTAGTTAAGATTTAAGAGAGTCTACTTTATTTTCAAGAGAATTAAAGTATCTCAAATCAGCAACCATTTCCTCTTTCAAACACAAGTGAAATCTTTCTAAATCAGCATTGATTTTTCGAATTTGGGGACAAAAATTCCCTTCGGTTATAGTTTGAATGAATGGATCTATATGACCAAAATATGTCCTTTTAGCGATTGTTTGTTTGCAACGTTCCACTCCATCAAAAATCGTGTCAACACTACTTTTAATTTTGAAAAGTTCTTTAGAGCTTTTACACTTTTGATCCCACAGAATGGATTCATCCATCCGTCTTTCTAACAAAGTTGTGTGTTTATTAAAAGACTCCTTTGAATTTTCATCCTTAACAGGTGTATGACTCATTTTTGACATTTTTGAAAAATATATGACTCATTTTTGATCTTTTTGAAAAATATCATTGTTCAGGCGACTTTTCACGTTATGGAACGAACAAATCATAAATATTATTCAACTTTTTATAAAAATAAGTTTGATTAAATCACTTAATTTTGATCAACTTTCTTGGGCAAGACGAATCATTTCTTCAGATTCAGGAGCTAACATTAAAGCAAGATTATCTTTATAGAAACCTATATCATATAGACAAGTATTCGCTCTTTGAGCTTTCTTGAGGAACTCAGGTTTTACAAAACTCGTTTTACAATTACGATTAAGCATATTCATCGTTTGAACTGATTGACCAGTTTTATATACAATATCATCCAAAACTTTGATTTTATTTTCCAAAGCAATAATTTTTTCAAGTTCTTTGTCTTCACGAGTTTTGTGAAACTTATTCTGAGCCTCCTTTTCTAGTGAGATTATAGAGATGGTCTCTTGATGTGCAATAAGCTCCTTTTTCATTTCTGAAATCGTTTGATTTAAATCGTTTATCTTTTGAGTATATTCATTAAATGATTTTTGAGATTCCATTTTGTATGACATCAAATCACCTTTAGCTTTTGCACAATCAATTTCCACCTTTAACGCATAATTCACATCATGATACCTATCAAGTTCAGCTTAGAACTTCTTAAGATCTTTAAACATCAATTGATTAGTTTTTGACAGTTCATTATTTTCTTCTTTAAAATGGTTATTTGATGATTCTAAACATTTATTTTTGGTTTTGAAATCCTCAATTTCACCTTTCAATTTATCAACCAAAGTCTTGTTCGATGATTCTAAAAGCTTATTATGATTTTTCCTATCATCAATTTCACATTTTATTTTATCAATTAAAGAAGCAAGCAAATCATGTTATCTAGCAAGATCTTCATCTTCATCATGGTCAGCCTCTCCTCCATTATTCCTCATATCCAATGAATCAGTAGTGATATTAGTATTACCATGTTCCTTTAGATATGTGACATTAACAGATTCAGGTTATTCAAGATGTTCTTTGTCATTAGCAAACACATTATAGTTATCATCATCATTTTGTATCTTTTGCAATGGCTCAACATCAAATATGGGTCCAGAATTGTCAATAGTATCTGGAGTAACCTCTTGAATCTGTGCCATGTACAGATAATGTGCTTCCAATTCCTGATCTTCAGGTTCATTGTCAGTGTCATCCCTCAATCAGCTTGTTCAGTACTCGACTGGATTCCAGCTTCCTCTTGCTTACACAATAGCATTTTCTCCTTGTGATAAGCTGCATCCTTTTCCCGTTTCAGTTTCTGATATTCCCTTGCTACATGCCCATATTCCTTGCAATTATAACATTGAATCCCAGACTGTTACACCACCTGTGTACCTACATTCTCCCTAGCCTCATCAATATTAACTACCCTCTGATTACCATACCTAGTTCCTCTGTTGATTCTTGGAGTATTATCTTGATTTGCTCTACTGGTGTTTGATGAAGTTCTGAGGTTGTTGTTGGTAGGTTTGTATATTTTCTTAAATGATAGAGAAATTAAAGCCATGAGTTTATCAATCTCCTTTTTCTTTGACATTTCATCATCTTTAGCAACCATAGTAGGTTCTTGATCATAAGTGGGTGGAGGAGAGTTGACAATTGCTTTACCTCTATTTCTGGTAGCAGCTTGTTGTGATCTAGTTGAAGAATTTTAAGTGTAGTGATTAAGATGGTAAATTGGTTGTTGTTGAGCAACAAGTGCAAGTGGATTAGCAGTACGTACTAGTCTTTCAGCTCTTATCTTGTTCACTTCGTTCTGGTGTTGCTTTAGGATGTCATAAAGTTTGTGATAGGATAAAGTCTTCAGCTCTTGACTCCGCTTAACAAGTGTCACAAACCTTTCCCATTCTGGTTGTAATTGAAGTAAGAACTGAACATTCACTTGATGATTGGTAACATCACACTGATTTTTAACAAGCTTATTTATCATCTTGTAGAACCTTGAGTAATACGATTTAAGTGATTCACCTTCTCGTGAGGTAAACTTCCCGAATTCCCAATACAAATTGGTTTCAAGATCTTGAACATTGATTGATTCACCTTATTTCAACCATTCAATAGCTTTCCACATCTCACATGCATTTGGACAAGCATCAACTATGGAGTAGATATCATTATCTATCCTTGTGAGAATTATTTAAACATCTTCAGCTTCAACATCCAATTGGTTCCTTATGTCTTGTGACACATTCTTATAGTTCTCCATGTACCATTCTGTAGTGGTTTCTGAACTACCTTCTGTAACTGGAACAGTCTTCTCAGTCCATTTGAATTTGTAAGGTGGATTCTGGAGACAATAGTGGATGAGTTCATTGTTAGGTTTGGTGTCGATGTATCTCTTGATTTTAGATTTCCACTGAACGTAGTTACCAGGTGCTAACATTGGTGGACGGTCTTTACCACCTGCTTTTATAATGGCATTGTGAAGAGTATTTGATGTTTGAGTTTGCAAATTGGTATTGGTATTTGACATTTTGATGTTGTTATGAATGGATATCGGATCTTAAGTTTATGAAGTGTTTGTGATTGTGGTTTGTTGTGGAATTCTAATTCACGGGATTTTAGAATTTTTGATTTAACCGAGAAAAGAAATGAGACTTTCGTGGGATTTTACTAATAAAAGAAGAAACTGTAAAATCAAAGAACCGAAATTGAATAACTGAATTTTGAAGAACCGGATTTGAAGAACGGAAATTGAATTTTGATGTAATATATCGCTGAGTCTACTTGTTTCGCACGAAATATGTAATGTCTTGCTTTGCACGATTTATGACTAAAACATATTTCGCATGATTCTAGAAATTTTGGCAGAGTTTTGTTTTAGAAGATGACATAAATTGCATGAAATGAAACCACCTGTTTTACATAAATCGCATGCTACACATTCCACTTAGAACATAAATCACACGGAATACATATTTCGCATGGTAGACATATTTCGCACAGATTATGCAAATTTTGGCAGCACTTTGTTTCAGAGAAGGTAATATTTCGCATGGAACATGTAAACCTGTTAATCAACATAAATCACACACTACATGTTTCGCACAAGACATATTTCGCTTCCTTCAAGACACATTTCGCTAGATTGAAAAGAAAAAAAACCCATATTTTTGTGTCGAATAAGTTGTTTAGAATCTCAAATAAGCTTCGTATAAGCTTGTAAACAATGAAAGTACAGCTTGATGATCGAATCTAACAACAAAAGCAAGTTTTTGAATGATTTTTTAAAGCGTTTTCTTTAAAAAACTACGAACTAAAAACTATATTGGAATAAGCTATCTATGAATCTATATAAGCTATTTTAATCTACTAATAAGCTGTAAAGCTTAGATCAAAACAAACTTTAACATTCAAAACTCCAAGATTCACAACAAACCGTAGCTTTTAAAAGGAAATAAGTTCGAATTTTTCAAAAACAAACCACAAATCAAACACCCAAACCCCTTTGGCAATTGATACCACTTGTTATCCCAAATAACTAAGATCCAAAACACAACAATAAGCTAACCAACACCCATAATAAGCACATGAAATAAGTAGAAGAAAAGTAGAAAGGAAATGAGAGAATATTAGATTAGGAAGGAAGAGTGGTGGATGATTACAAGAGAGACAAATGTAATCAATACCCTATCTATGTGTGGAGAGGGCCCTATTTATAGTCCTCATACCCTATCCTAGGCGTATGGACTCTTCTACTTGGGTCGGGCTTGGCTTGTGTTGGGTTTTAACTCGAAACATAGACAATATTAGCTTAAAGTCCAAGCCCGTTGAACCCGACTATCCTATTACAATACAAGACTATTTATTACAAAGACGACTAACGACATTCTTGTTCGACTTATATAAAAATAAGGCTAACATTCTGGCTACAAGAAGTGCATTTCCTTAGGCATGTAGTAGACGACAACGGCATTCATTTGAATCCTAGTAAGATCAAAGAAGTAAAGAATTGGAAATCTCCTAAATCACCATTAAAGATACGGTCGTTCTTAGGATTGACAGGTTACTGTTGATCCCAATCCTTGATCGATTCCTTAGGTTGTCTAAGGTTAAATTACCTTGGATAAATCCAAAATAACTTGTTGTAGAAACTTTGTATGTATACTAAAGTGTATGCGGAATCTACACCTTAATACCCAGAAGTATTATGAATAAAACAGTAATCGTGAATAAACAAAGATATAACCAAATGCTCCAATATTATTAGATCAATAATACGAGTACTCTTCACTAGTACTAGGGTTTACAACCTTGAAGCTTTTCTAAATCGACTTGACAACTATGAAAACTCGTATACTTGTATCTCAACTAATGCCCTAGAGCCTCCTTTTATAGACTAAGGAGTCCTAGTCGGCTTACAATACATTCCTAAGATATCATAATCTTTTCTAAACATAAACGTAATCTCTTAAACAAATACATTATACATATCTTGTACAAAAATATCTCAATACTTATCTTCACAAGTATTCTTGTTCTCCAAACAATCTTTATCTCTTTAAACCGTCTTTATCCTCTTGACAGTAGTAAGTCTTCTAGCAGTTGTAATTCAGCAGCATAAACTTTTTCACCAGCAGTACTAATAAACATAAGCAGTAGTAACATTGTAACTAGGCAGTACCGAAAAAAACTCTACAGTAGTAACATGTACTAGCAGTCTTAACATTACTACTAGCAGCACTAACTACTTAGCTTATATTTCAGTCTTCAACTCTGAGCAGTCTTAACTTCAACTAACAGCAGTAACTTTATACTAACAGTACTAAATTATACTAACAGTAGTAACTAGCAGTGGTAACTTTATACTACCAGTACTAACTACTTAGTATAATTTCCATTATGTACCTGAGCAGTAGTAACTCTAAGAATCCTTGAAGTCTTTTAAGTCCCAACAATCCTCCCCTAAACTTGATGTTCATCCTCTAAATCTTTAAGTTTCTTTGTTAAAATCTTCATCACTATCAGGAAGATGCATTCAAATCTTTTATTGACCCTTTTGCTGCTTTACCATAAGCTTGAGTAGTTGGTAGCACATCTCATTCCAATAATCAGTTTGAAGTTTCTTGTTAAGCATATTTGTGATTGTTATTGGTGTGAGGGAATATCTCTTTTCAACTAACATAAAGATGTAGACATTTTCAAACCTTACAAAGTGCGCTCCACATGAATCATACAACTTTCAAATAGTCACTTTGTATCCTTGTAGATTTCTCCATACATCACTCTTTATGTCTAGTTCAAACATGACTTTTAAATCACCCCACAACACTCTTTCAGGTTCATCTTCAGGCCTTATATCACCATGCTTTGTTTTGACCAACTTCTAAAGAGTCTGCAAATCTTCTCTGTCAATATCCTGAAGCATCCTAATCATTGAAGAATATCTCTTGGAACTTCCATCTGCTCTTATCAATTGATAATGTGTCATTATTCCTTCTTTAAAAAGCTTGTATTCAACAATCACTGGTGGTTTGGTAGCAAGTGGTATAGCATCAATTGCTATATCATCATCTTTTACTATCACCAAATGCTTTTTCAGCTCAGCTTCATCATCTACTTCAACTTCTTCATGCTCATCAGTCTCTTTATCATCTTCCATTCTTTGTCTCTTTGAAGATTCTTGTTGTTGCTCTTTCCCTGCTCTTTTCTTACCAAGTATCTTCTTTCTGCTGCCTTTAGCTTTCTCCTCACTACTTTCTGCCTTCTTTGACTTATCAGATTCTAGTTCATCCTCTGTACCTTTAGAACTTTCTTCTGTTCCCATTTTACTTTTAACTACCTCAGAATCCATAGGTATAAAAGTATTTACTCTCCTCATTTCATTACCAAACATCTTTTGGATCTCTTCATAGCTCTTGCTCTTCAAGCTAATTAGTGTTTTAGTCCACCCAAGTTTTTAAGATAGGTTAGACATTTAATCCCTTTTGAGCTTTAGTGTGGGGCTTTCTTCTTTTCTCCTTCAGCACTAAGCTTTGCAAAGTGTTTCTAGGTTCTTTGTTCATAAGCTCTACAAACAATCTTGATCTTATCTCAATAGTTTTACCTCTCCTTGTTCTTCTGTTGACCTCTGAGCTAACCAAAATTTTGCCTTCATCATAGCTTGTGTATTATCCCATGACTCAATCAAAGCTATGTTGGCTTCTTCTTCTTGTTTCCTTGCAAGCCTTTCTTCTTCTATATTTCAGCCTCCAACGAGCTTGAATTATTTCTTGCCAAATCTTCATCAAAGCACTCAATCCTTTTCTTTTAGGAACTTCAGGCTCAATCATAATTGCTTTGCCTTTGTCTTTAGTAATTGAAGGTTGT
This sequence comes from Tanacetum coccineum, assembly GCA_026074375.1. Lineage (NCBI taxonomy): Eukaryota > Viridiplantae > Streptophyta > Magnoliopsida > Asterales > Asteraceae > Tanacetum > Tanacetum coccineum. Next base: position 68,559 of record BQNB010006388.1, on the reverse strand, counting down.
GATTCTTGTGGAGTTCTGAATTCACTTGGCTCCTGTACTACAACCCCTCTAGCCTTGGGTCTTATAGTTGTTGTTGTTGTAGCAGTAGTAGTAACAAATTTAGGTTTAGCTGCTTTGATTTGAATAAGTGTCTAAGCCAAAGTGATTTCTTCAATAGTTGTAGGAGCAGCACTATCTTCAACACTAGTATCTACCTCTTTTTCCTTTGCACTCTGCTCTTGATTGTCACCAACTGGCATATCCACATTTACTTCATCACCATGAAGATCATCTATATCAAACATATCTGCATCATCTGACCTCTCATGAGTATCATCAACTAAAGAAACATCAGTATCCTTATCAATGTCTTCAATCATCTTCCCCTATTTGGATGCATCTTCATGATCACCCAAACTCTCCTGATCTTCAGTGGATTCAACTCTCCTAGATATACCAACTTTCTTTAGTCTTTTCAAACCTGTAGTTCTTGACTTCTTTGTCCTTTCCAACCTCTGGACCCTCTTCTTTAAATCAGCAATCTCCTTTGCCTGAGCATCCTTTTCTTTTTCTAAATCAAGAACCTATTTTTGCAAATTAGTACACAAAATCATCAATTTAGATAGTTGCATGATATCCTCACCACTAAGAGGTAGATCATTGGAAAGTGAAGGAACACTGTCATCTTGTTGTGTCTCCTCCTGAGTAACTGCAATATCCTTCCTCTGTTTCCTCCTGGATTGTTTCTTTTGAGATCTAGAGGATGATGGTTGAGTAGCAATGGGTGTTTAAAGAGAATCAGCAGGAATGCCTGAATCCACACCCTCATCTTGAGTAGGTTGAACCATCATTGTTTCAAACAAAGGTGTTATCCTCCCAGAAAAATCCTTTCCTTCTCTTTTCATATTGGCAAAGATTTTCTTTGTATGTGAAGGAGTAACAAAAATCTTCTTATGATGTGACATATCACCAAGTTGTTAATTAATGAAAACTTGTAGAAATCATGGATACATCAGGAATTTAACCCCTCCATCTAAGTGTTTCACCATAGCATCAAAAATGTACTTAGACAGATTAAATCTTTAGTTTGTAGCCAAGCATATGATTAAAGAAGCCATTGTACTTCTGAATTCATTCCATGCAGTGGATTTGGCACTAAGGCATTGTGTAATAGTGTGAATTAAGTACTTCCACTGTGGAGAACAGAAAGCTTTATAAAAAGTAAGCTTTTGAGACGGTTTTTCATACCCCATTTGTGCCAGTTCTTCAAAAATAGTAGCAGTTGGTAAGCAATCAGTACCTCCTGCATCTTCCAAGTGAAGATCACTCCTAATGCTTGTCTCCGTGATGATTAGCTTCTTTTTATCAATTAGGGCTTGTATCTGACGTACACCATTAACCATTTATTCCTTTGCGGTTGCCCAGAATTATTGAATGCAAGATGTGTAGATTGTAGGATTGACAGTCAATACATAACGAATCTGATTAGCATTCAGAAAATCAATAATCTTATGAAATCCATCACTTTCAGCGGGTTTTTCCAAGAATGCGACCATGTTGTGAGTATCATAAAAAGTTGGGGTTGACATTGTGTTGTGTTTTAATGATCAAAGATGAAATTGAGTTAGGGTTTATGGTTAGAGAGTGTTTGAATGATTGAAATCGAATAAAGAATCGAATGAAACCCTAAATCGAAGTATTTATAGAATCACTCTCAGCAGCATTAACTTGAACTGGCAGCACTAAATTAGGCCTAGCAGCATTAACTTAAACTGACAACACAAAGTTATGCCTAACAGTAGTAAGTAACCCAATAACCTAAGACTAACAGCATTAAGTTTTAAGTTACCACCACTAACATCAATTTCTTTCCAAAAAGGACCTCTATCATCAATTGATTCTTCTCATAAGCTCTCTTTCTGTTTTTAAGCTCACAATATCTCTCAATTCTTTTTGCACACATTAATCACTCATTTATGTTTTTATTCACACATCTCTCTTTCTATTTTTTTATTAAGCTCACTTAATCTCTTAATTCTTTTGACTCATGAAATCACTTTGTCTGTTTTTATGCAACAAATTTGACAGTTGTACAAAGTTCCATCAATTCCAATAATTTTAGACTGTCCTCCCCACTTCCAAGTGTGTAACCTCTTGAGAGAGGTAGATCATTGGACTATTTAGATGTAGTCTTAAACCTAGTTTGAGCATCCACATCCCCAATATGGTATCTTGGCACCTGGGACCACTACCTTAATCAATTCCCTAAGGACTTAATCCATTAAGTGTTGCCATGGATTGGGTCTTATTTGATGTTACCACTGTCCTGCTCTGCTTCTAAGCTAGAAGCAATAGTGGCAGCCCTTTCCATTCTGTCACCCAACTCCTTATGGACAGCCTCATCACCAACCTTTACAGGGGGACCACTAGACTGAGGTATCTTGGTGTCCCGACCTCTTTTGACATGCCTAGATGTTTTTGATTCTTTTTAACACACTTTTGATATAACATATCCTTCCATCCATGCTTTGACTGTATAAATAAGTAGCCTCCCCTCAAACAATGCTTCAAGGGATAAGTATTTGCTCAACAGTTGTAACTTTGGCATCCAACAGTACTAACTTTTGCCTGGCAGTAGTAATTTTCTGCCTAGCAGTAGTAAGAGATATCTAACAGTATTAACTTTGTCTTCAATAATTATACAACAACATGCCTCTATTCATCACAAGCACACTAGAAAAGACTAGATAGACATGTGAGAATTCATGAGGATCCATATTTATGCATAACCCATGAATAAAAGTTAAAAACTGTTATCCAAAACATTAACTTTCCCTCAACCAATTCTTCAGAGGTGAAGCATTCAACATCAGGTATTCAATATGCTTTACCTGCAGATGTTAGTCCATAGCCAAAAATACAAAATCCAAAGTATTTTCTTCTTGACAGCATTAAGTATGACTAACAGTTTTAACAAGCAGTCTTAAGTATAACTAGCAGTACTAATTATACTTAGCAGTACTAATTGACAAGACTAACAGTACTAATCCTTTACAAAACTTTTACAAAAACATAAAGAGATATAGACATTAAGGATTAAGCATTCCAATACTTGAGACCAAGTACTGAAACCTTCCAGCATCAAAACCTTTTGTAAGAAGATCTGCAACATTATAATCAGTATGAATTTTAACCATTTGTATTAACTTTTTAGCATTGCAATCTCTTATAAAATGATGCCTAATCTCAATATGTTTTATTTTAGAATGTTGAACAGGAATTTCAATAATGCAGATAGTACTGTTATTATCAATATTAATGACAAGATTTCAGGAAAAATTATACCATAATCAGTCATGATTTTGAATCCAGAGTACTTGTCCACAGCAACTAGCAGCAGCCATATATTCCGCTTTAGTTGTAGATGCGGCAACCATAGTTTGCTTCTTACACTGCCATGATATCAACCTGTTTCCCAAAAACTGACAACCTCCAATTATTGACTTCCTATCTTGAGTTGCTCCAGAATAGTCACTATCAGTATAAGCAACTAGTTCAAAAGGAGAATCCCTAGAATACCAAAGGCCTAATGTTGGTTTGCCTTTCAAATATCTAAAAATTCTCTTTACAACTAAGAGATGTGATGTCTTAAGAGTAACTTGAAATCTGGCACATGCACAAACTGCAAACATAATATCTGGCCTAGATGCTGTGAGATACATCAAAGAACCAATCATAGAACTATAAAGATGTACATCAACATCATTAGCATCTCCATCTTTGACCAAAGGTTTTTCTAAATCAACTGGAGTTGAAGCAGACTTGACATCAGTGTAGTTGAATTTCTTCAAAATATCAGCTACATATTTATCCTGACTGATAAATATTCCATCTTCCTTTTGTTGTACTTGTAATCCTAGAAAGAAAGTAAGTTCTCCTATAGAACTCATCTGAAACTTATCCTTCATAAGCTTCTCAAATGCAGTACACAGTTCCTTGTTTGTAGAGCCAAAGATAATGTCATCAACATAAACCTGTACAAGCAAAATATCTCCTTTTTGCTTCTTGATAAATAATGTCTGATCTATTTCCCCATTCCCTATTTTTAAACCCATTCCCAACAGATAGTTAGCTAAGGTTTTATACCATGCTCTTGGTAGCTTGATGCAACCCATAAAGTTCCTTGACCCCACCTTTGTAATCACTTGTCTGATAGTCCCAAGATCTTTTAAATCCTGGTGAGTTGAGTAACATAAACCTTCATTCTCAATGGATCTTAAGTATAAGAATGCACTCTTCACATCCATTTGATATACCAGAAAACCCATAAAAGAAGCATAGGCCAAAAACAATCTTATTGCCTCAATTCTTGCCACAGGAGCAAAAACTTCTTCATAGTCTATACCTTCTTCTTGTCTATGACCCTGTGCAACCAACCTTGCTTTATTCCTAATCACAATCCCTCTTTCATCTTTCTTATTTCTGAAGACCCATTTTGTTCCAATGGCCCTCTTTCCAGTAGGCAAATCCACAAGTATCCAAACCTATTGAAGTTTGAATTGCAGAAGTTCTTCCTGCATTGATTTCACCTTAGATGAATCAGATAGAGCTTTAGCAATGCTTGTGGGTTTAATTTGTGATAAGAAACAAGCATATAAACAAGTATTCAGGGTGTCATGTGTTTTCTGTTCATATACAGCACTGAGAAACCCTTGTTCAGAAGTAGGTTTTGTCATTCTTCTTGTCTGAATAGAGGACTTCACATCTCCAATCACATTTGTAATTGGGTGATCTTTATGGATTCTTGTATTTGGAGTGGTTGGAACTGTATAGGAATTAAGGATGTTCCCCAAATCAACTTCTGGTTCATCTTCATCACTGAAGAACTCAACATGAGTGGCTTCAAGTGTATGACTAGCTCCTATTTTGAACATGTCTTTAGGGCTATCAGTCTCAGATGAACTAGCAGTATTAACTGATGGATCAACAGTATTAAGTTTAAAACGACCAGTATTAACTTTAGGACTGGCAGTATTAACATGTTGTCCAGCAGTATTAACTTCTTTAGGACTGCTATCATCTCAGAACTTACTTTTTCATCATTCTCCATTAATCTGGACCATCTTCAACAGCTTTTGATCATCATAGTATATTTTGGTTCATCACTTACCAAACATCCTAGAAAGGTGAATCCAAAGTATGAAAATCATCTTTCCAAATTGGCATCACAATGCAATCTTGACTGATTTCTTCTTTCTGTGTAGATGTACTCTGCATTAAGTCCCTTGTGATACCTCAATTCATTTAGTGATTGTACCTGCCAGCTAACTGGTACATAATTCATAGATTGGGTAGAGAATCAATAAAACACACTTTGGAGCAATCCTTTTAACATAGGCTTTATTCTCTAAAAACCCAATATGCAAGTTTTCTTCTACCTCCTGTTCTAGGATGTAATACCCTACAGCTTTACTACTCAAGGAATATGCACACAGAAAGAAACCTTCATCGCTTTTTCCATCAAACTTGCCTAATCTGTCTAAAGTATTAAGAATAGTAACATGACATCCAAATGGTCTCATAAAACTTAGAGTAGGTTTAAAATATCTAAAAAGTTCATAAGGTGTCTTGTTATGAGGCTTGACTACTAAGACCCTATTCTGTACATAGCAAGCAGTACTAACTACTTCAGCCCAAAATGTGGTAGGTAATTTAGAGTCGGCTAACATTGTTCTTTCTGCCTCAATTAGTGTCATATTCCTCCTCTCAGCTACACCATTTTGCTAAGGAGTTCTGACTACACTATATTCTCTCTTAATACTTTTTTCTCTGTAAAATCATCCATAACTTTGTTCTTAAACTCTGTTCCATTATCACTTCTGATTATTTTCACTTTCCTATCCACTAGGTTTTCTATTTCTTTGATAAAGTTCTTAAGGATCTCACTGGTTTCATCCTTATTTGTTAAAAAGAAAACCCATGTAAACCTGCTATAATCATCAGTGACTACTAAGCAATACTTGTTATGCATTAAACTACTCACAAAAGTTAGACCAAATAGATCCATATGTAGCATAAACAAAGGCTTAGTAATTGGATTCAGAACCTTGGAGTTATAAGAAGCTCTGTGTTGCTTCTCTTTAAGACAAGCAACACAGGTTTGGTCATTTTCAAAACGTTTAGTAGGCAATCCTCTTACCATATTATCCTTAACAAGCTTATTTATGTTCTTAGAATTAATGTGACCAAGCCTCCTATGCCAGAGCATTGATTCATCTGATGTAGCCTTTGCAACAAGACAAGTTAAAGTCTCTTTAGGAACAATGTTCTTCATATCAAAACTGTACATATTGTCCTTTCTAGGAATTTTAAGAAGTATCTGATTTTCATCAGAAAACTTAAAATTAGGAGATAAGACCAGACATTCAGTGTCAGTAAAAAGGACATAGTTCTTTTTGTCACACATCTGTGAGACACTAAAAAGATTGAATTTTAACTCATTGACAAAGTATACATCTTCAAAATCAAGACTATTAGTTTTAAGTGTTCCTTTACCAGAAATTCTACCACCATGAGCTCCTCCTCCAAATGTAACATAACCTCTATTAAATTCCTTGAAATCTGAGAGATAAGCTATGTTCCCAGTCATGTGCCTTGAGCATCCACTGTCAACAAATCTTGTATCATCTTGTTGTGGCTTGCCCTGCACATTAAAATAAGAAAATTAGATTCCTTTAGGGACCCAAGCCATCACTAACTTGGATATGCCTCGTTCATCAATGTAAATATGTTTCTTGAAGGTGATTGATGTACTATTAGGTTTGGTAGGTCTCCAAACCCAACATGCTAAGGCCTTTACAGCATTTTCCTGATTAACCCTAACAACATTAACAACTACAGAATATGGCCTAACAGTTTTAATTGTGTTTGGCCTAGCATTATTACTTGCTTGTGGCCTAGCAGTATTAACTGATTGTGCCTTGGCAGTGTTAACTTTATGTGTAAACCTTTTGTTAGATAATGTTGTTTTAGATTGAAAGGGTCTTCTTTCAGTTGATTATGCTGTTTTTGAAAAATGTGGAATTGATTTAGCACTAAAAACTGTAGATTTAGGATGAGCAGTATTAACTGTCCTGGTAATATTAAAAGTTTTTAGGCCAATTTTATTAAAACTGCTCTTGGAACCATGTTCATTTGAGCATTAGGGTGAGTTCTTTTGGTAGTATTGTTGTAGTTCACCCTATTATAATTATTCCCAGATACCATCCTTTCCATTTGATGGTTTTTGCACTAAGCCTGTACATGATTAAAACTCCCACAAATAAAGCAAGCTTTGTTATACATCACAAAATCACTTCCTAATTGATTGGACTTCTGCACATTCTAATTTCTTTGATTCCCCCTAGGAGATTGTGATCTACACATCTTTGCATACCTAACTGACTTTTTAACTGGATTTTCATGATCTTTAGGTTTGACAGACTCTACCTTTTTATCAACAGAAAAAACAGTTTCTTTATCAACATTAAGTGAAGACTCAACAAAGCTACTTGTATCTTTTGATACTTGTTCTTTTACCAAAGAGATATCAGAATTTTCCTTAGACTCATCTGATTTCTTATCACAAACAACATTTGACTCTTTCTTACTATCCTGAGTACCATGCCCTTTGAATTCAGGCTCTTTGAATTCATCAAGACCAGAATAAGACAGATCAAGCTTTTTAGGTATATTATAGATTAAAGTATGAGGTGGAGGAACTGCACTATACCCCAAACCCTTTTTACTTTTGTCAGTTATCTGACCTTTTAACAACTTGTCTAGGTCTTTTGAGGCCTTATCAAATTTTCTCAATTTTAAATTCAATGCCCTCTTTTACTTGCTTAACTTTTTCAAACTCACTTTTAAGCACATTTATTTCATAGTCTTTGCAAGCTACTTATCTTTTAAGAACTACAACTTCTTCACTAAAAAGAACCTCATTCTTCCTATATGTGATAAGTTGTTCTTCTACTGTTGCTAAACCTCTTTTATATGTAGCTGCTGTAAATTCAGTTTGATTAAGCTTAACAATCAAATCATCACTATGTTTCTTAACAGTTTCATTGTTTTTCAAACAAGTTTTAGAGCAAGTTTTATCAGTGTATACCGTTGAGTCTGAAAATGCCATTAGAGCCATGTTTGTCTGAACTTGTTCTTCTGCCATGTCACTCTAATCAAAACCTACACCATCTATGGCCAACATTGCCTTTGAAGATGTGTCTTCATTATTTCCTTGCTTCTTGGTGTTGTCTTGATTTCTGAACTGACCTTCCTTACTTCTCGGTGCTCCACACTCCCTGGCAAAGTGCCCCATCTTATGACAGTTGAAACACTCTGCCTTGGATTTATCATACCCAGCAGTATCGTTAGCATTAATGAAAATCTTCTTGCCTGTCCTCTGATAGTACCTCTTTGCCCTTATACTTAACAGAGAGAGCTGCCACTTCAAATCCATTGCTTCTAGATCATCTTCATGAATTTGCTCTAAGTCTTGATGTAGAAGATTAGAACCATTAGGATTTTCAACCATGAAAGCATACACAACATTATCACTGAAGCTAGTAGTACTAACTTGAGGACTAGTAGTGTTAACATTAGGGCTAGCAGTACTAACTTGTGGACTAGCAGTGTTAGCATCATTAGTACTGCTAGTTCTTGGAGCAGTTATAAAGGCTAAGTTTTGAGCACCACTGCTTGCACCAACAGATTTCTTTACCTTTTGTTCAACAATTTTGAAGTTGTTGTACAAATCATCAATGCTTATCGTTTTAATTTTTGGCTTATTCATCCAGACAACTACATGAGTGTTCCACTCAGGGGGCAAGCTGATCAAAATTTTTAAATTTAAGTCTTCTTGGGAGATGACCACACCCAAAATTACAAGCCTATTAACTATCTTCCAAAGCCTGTTAAAGACAGAGTCAAGACACTCTGCACTTGATGCACTGAAATTTTTATACTGTTGCTTCAAAAGTGTCTTTTGTGTTTTCTTAGCAGCTGCATTACCTCCAAATCGTGTTTCAATGGCAGCAAACATTGGTTTAGCATCAGGGTACTGACTGAATATGAGTTGATGCTCATTGGGAAGTATCATGAGTAGTAAGCTTCTGGCCTTCACATCATTCTTCTAATTTGTCTTTTCTTCAGCAGTTACAGGTATAGACATCTTTGTAACTAAAGTACCATTCTCCTATGCTGTTTGTAGTACAGACACCCATGAATTACCATTCTCTATGACCTTTTTTAGAGCATAGTCTTAGATCTGGAAGTACTGCTTAATTCTTATCACCTACATCTCATACTCACCCAGTTTGAGTATGGGTAACTTAGTAGTAGTATTACTATTTGTAAATTCAAACTCCATGTCTTCTAGATCAAAGTTTCTCAAAGTAAAGCTCTGATACCACTTGTTGATTCCAATCCTTGATTGATTCCTTAGGTTTTCTAAGGTTAAATTACCTTGGATAAATCCAAAATAACTTGTTGTAGAAACTTTGTATGTATACTAAAGTGTATGTGGAATCTACACCTTAATACCTAGAAGTATTATGAATAAAACAGTAATCTTGAATAAACAAAGATATAACCAAACGCTCCAATATTATTAGATCAATAATACGAGTACTCTTCACTAGTACTAGGGTTTACAACCTTGAAGCTTTTCTGAATCGACTTGACAACTATGAAAACTTATGAACTTGCATAACTGATATCTCAACTAATGCCCTAGGACCTCCTTTTATAGACTAAGGAGTCCTAGTCGGCTTACAATACATTCCTAAGATATCATAATCTTTTCTAAACATAAACGTAATCTCTTAAACAAATACATTATGTATATCTTGTACATAAATATCTCAATACTTATCTTCACAAGTATTCTTGTTCTCCAAACAATCTTTATCTCATTAAACCGTCTTTATCCTCTTGACAGTAGAAAGTCTTCAAGCAGTTGTAATCCAGCAGCATAAACTTTTTCACCAGCAGCACTAATAAACATAAGCAGTAGTAACATTAGTACTAGCAGTACTAATATATACTCACAGTAGTAACTTGTACTAGCAGTCTTAACATTTACTACTAGCAGCACTAACTACTTAGCTTATATTTTAGTCTTCAACACTGAGCAGTCTTAACTTCAACTAACAACAGTAACTTTATGCTATCAGTACTAAATTATACTAACAGTAGTAACTAGCAGTGGTAACTTTATACTACCAGTACTAACTACTTAGCATAATTTCCATTATGTACCTGAGCAGTAGTAACTTCTAAGAATCCTTGAAGTCTTTTAAGTCCCAACAATATATAGCATACACAAAATTTGATATCAAATAAATACAAAGTATCCTGTTAAATATATATGTACACGCCATTTAAAAACATGCGTGCACTCTTCACTTTCTCGCCTAATTTATTTGAACATATGTGCACGCCTTCCAAGAACATATGTGTACGCTTCGCTTTCTCATCAAATTCATTATACCATATGTGCACGCCTCCAAAAACACAATGCCTGTTTTGAAAAACACAAAAAAATAAATATTTAATCAAATTGTAACAACTAATGCAATTTTAAACCATAACATCTATGAAACTAATTATAGTACGTAGTTTATACATATGTTTGGTTTATTATATTATGCTCATTATATTAAATTTTTACATCTGTGTAACACAAGCAAACCTATTATAGTACTATGTTGTTTATACATATAGTTTAGACATAGTATGAAGATGTGTTTGTGCATGTGTTCAGGATATATAAAACAAACCAGCAGAAACAAACTTCTGCCTTGAGTAAGGTCCTCATCTCCAACCATGCACACCTCAAGATCTTGATATGCTCTTAGCCAATTCATGTTTCCCAAATAAGCGTTTGTAAGCATGGCTATAGGCACAAATTTAAAGAAGTCTTCAGTCTCTGAAAAATTAACGTACACAGCCTACATATCTAAACTCTTGGAAGGTATATTTATATGATTCGAAAGTTACACTCTCGAATATTTAAGCGTATACAATAATCTTTATGTCTTCTAACTATAACAAACTCAAATTACAAAAACTAGTTTACGCAAAGCACTGGCTCAACTATATATCAGACAAACAAACAATTTACGCAGCTAAAACACTAATCCAATCCCAACAATTCGATAACACATAATCTAAGAAATAAACAACTACATTAAATTCATCATACCACATACTCCCACGATATTTAAGAGTATACAGCCCAGTCTCCAACGCTCTCCCAAAATGGTTATACACCTTATGTCTCTCCTACCCACTGATCAATTAAAGTCAAGTCAAACAACGCTCTCACATCTGAACCATCGCTCACTAACGTCACACGTAACCCTCATAAATCGCCCATGAATACCCACCTACATTAAAAGTATCACTCGCTATATATTTCCATATCCCTATCTCTTTTGATAATGAATAACCCAATATCTTGAAATCATGTTCTCCATTAACTGTCTCCGTTACTGATGTAGATGACGTCATTCATGATGTAATCGAAGAATTTGACTTACCCGTATCTGTATTTACCTTACCCATGTAACAATTTGTACAATTAGGTTAAAAAATTAGGCTTTTTTACTGTGTTGATGGATTTCGAAACTGAAAAGTGGGTATTGTGTGTTTGATTATGGAGATGAATGATCTGTGGTTTAATTAGGTTTGAGGGAATTAGGGTTTGGTTGGGTGATTGTAATTTGAAGTTATAGAGAAACAGAGATAAAAATTAAAACTGATGTATAAGAAAGAGAATAAACAAGATTTTTACCCCTAAATGAGTGGATCGGTTTTTGAAAATATTAAATATATATTTCCTATATTACCCTTTTAGATTTACAAGCAATGGTTTTATCTTTTAGATAATTACATAAATTGCACAATCAATTATAACCATTGATCAAGCAATCTAACGGTTTATAAATGGTTCTGTAGGTTCTGTACAAAAAAGTGGTTCTGAAAAAAAATGCCAATATATATATATATATATATATATATATATATATATATAACATAAAATCCCGAATATCAAATAATAGTAAGAGTAAGTATTCCGTAAGGTTTCTACGAAAATTACTTTTAACCAAAGTAAAATTCAAAACCTCCCGGGTCGTATCCCGACGAAGCGTGAATTAAGAATTGTGGTTAAGTTTGTGATCGCGTGTTTGAATGATCAAAGATTTGGTTTTGATTCTATTTCTAATAATGCAAAAAAAAACAAATAAAGGCAAGCAATAATTAAATGCAATTAAAGATTAAAGCACGAAAACGATAACGGGAATCTAAAAACACGACTTAAAAACCTAAATTATCAAATTTTAACCTTAAAAATGCAAATTTAATTTCTAAAGGTCCTAAATAATTAAAAATAATTTTAGAAAAAAGAATTATATTTTTTGACTTTTATTTTATTTATTATGAATTAAAAACAGATTTAATATAAAAATATTATAAAAAATATTAAACTAATTTAGAAAAATATGAAAAAATCACCAAAAGTACTTTGAACAATTCTAATCCTAAGAAAAATAAAGTGGGTAAAACAGCTTATTTGAATAAGCTAGAAATAAGCCCAAAAGGGCTGAAAGGCTAAAAGGGAAAACAACCCTTAAATACCAAATGGCCCAAAGGTCTAACAGAAAAGACCCAAGGGGGCAGATGGTAAAGGTGTGTGTGTTAAAGTGTTGGTGAGTTAAGGTTGAGGTATCGGGTTCGAAACTGAGACTTCCTTATACTCTCAACATTTTTATTTTGCAAAAGTTTTTTTATGAAAAAGCTAAATAAGACTTAAATAAGCAACTTTTGTGAAGACACTTTTTATAAAAACTTAAAATAAGCTAGAAATAAGCTATGTAAAGTGACAGATTCACTTAAAAGGCTTTTAAGCTTTTAACTTAACTAAATTTACACATAAGCCTTAATAAGCTTAAACTTATTCCAAATAAGCTACAAGGACCTTAATCCAAACTTAATAAGAAAATCTAAACCCAGAATAAGCAATTCCAATAAGCCATAAGCTCAAAAATCCAAATTAGCTTTTTGCTAAAACTGATATCAAAACAGCCTAAGAAGGCACTTTTAAGCTACTTTTTAAGCTAGAAAACTAATAAGTTAATGTCTAAAACCTAAAAACAGATTAAGTCACTACTACAAGCTATAAGAATAATAAAAAATTAAGCATTTAGGATCACTAATGAGCTAGATAACCTAGCTTAAAACAGACTGCATGTTTATACTGCTTTTAACCCATTTTTAGCTAAATGACTATTTGCAGCCTAAGTTTAAGCTAGAAAAAGAAAGCTAAAATCCAAAATAAGCTCAAACAGTTTGAGCTTATACTACAATGAGCTTGTGCACTAATTTTCAGACCCTAAATCTAACTTTAACTACTCTAGATTTGTAATTGAAAAATGACTTTTAACCTTTACAACTTAAAATAAACACTTTGACAGATTTACACTTAAAACTCACAAAACAATGGCACACTTAACCAAAATTATTCTAATACATTTAGAAACAAAATGAAGCATAAACAAGTCCTCAAAACAACTTTTAAGCAAATATTGAATACAAGCTGTTTGAATAAGTTTTAAAACCAAAGATTTAAAGAATTTGTAGCTAAAACCTTAAAATTGATTTTGATACTCTAAAAACCATTTAAAATAGATTATAAAACCAAGTTTAAGCTTAATAAAGTTGACTTGATGACCAATGGGTGGTCAAACAGCACTAACTAAAGTTAGTGCTGCTTATCCCAAACACCCCTTTAAAAATCTAAAAACTATTTTAAGCTTGATTTTGACTGATATAAGCTAAGGTTTTTAAAAACAGATGACAAACTAACAATCTTAAGACTTAATAAGCAAAATTCAACCTTCAATAAGCACTTAACAATAAACAAACAACATAAGCAGTTTTAAGCTAATTAAGACAGTTTTATATAAAAACAAAAACACTTAAACAAAAGACATATAAGCTGAAAATTATAACTAATAAGCAATAATGAGACACAATAAGCAAAGTTAAGCAAAATTAAACAGAGAATAAGCAGTAAATAAGCATAAAAGTAAAAAGTGAAACTTACTAAGTCCTTTGCTTAAATAAGGACATAAACTGCTCTTAGAGCTTATCAACAAGCTCTATCTTTTTTGAAAACAAGCTAGTATGGTCATATAAGCCCATCTAGGTTTGGCTTATCTTCCAAGTTAAGCTGAGGTATTTTAGGGGTGAATTTTGAGTAAAATTAGCTTAAACACTATAAGCTATGTAAAGGTTTATATTGTTTTAGTAAAACAGCTTAAACAAGAGTTTATATGAAGCTTATCAAAACATTTTCAAACATAAGATTCACTAACACAAAAACAGAATTTTAACATTAATCTTGAAATTTCATTAAAACTTAAAAAACATTTACAAGACTTGAAAAGAAAGTTACAATAAGCTGAATTAAACTAATATAAGCTGTAAAATACAATAAAAAGCTACACTAGATTGATAGATATCCTAATGTGTTAAAACACCCTCTTTTTATAGCCGAATTGAGAAGCTCTAACCCTTTGAGGTGTGTTTCTTCTGTGAGGGTGTTTAAGAGTGCTCTCCAAGCCTTTAATCTAAGCCCTTGAATCCATTTTATCTTCATCTCAGCCCTTGATTCTTGTCCATGTCCCATCAGCCAATAACTATTCATGGGATTGCCATTGTGGCACCCCCTTTGTCATTTTCTTAGGAGAATAGGTTAAGGTAGTTTGTCGGGTTGTAGGGGAGAATAGGTTAAGGGTGTTTATCGGGTTGCAGGGCAGAATGAAAGGGACAGTGAATAGTGATGGGGTATTTGGTGGGAAAATGGTGTAATAGGATAGGGACTGACTGTGTTAGTCCCTAAAGACTAACAGTGTAATAGGATTTAAAGGCTGTTATGGTTGGGCTTTTTGGTTTGTGTAACAACTCACATTTTCATACCTTTTTACTTCAATGAACATCCAATTATTTATTTTAAACTTTTACGCGTTCACTTTAATTTCCAACGATAAGTTAAATCGCGTAAGCTAAAATTTATCGTTCAATGTAAACGGGCATCAAACAATTAAATGTTTACATCAAGCAAGTGTTAAGTAATTATTTTGAGGATAATTATTAACTTTTTTCATTTTATTTTTATTGGTTGCGTAAAGTGTTTACGTTTCGTGATAAATTGCGTTTAGGCATTTCCGGAACCACCAAAACTTTTCTATGCTTCAACAAATACCCACATTTATACCCAATACATAAAAATTACATAATATTATCATATATATCATACAATGGCCGGATTTTGTGTGATAGACCAAGAAAATATAACAAAAATCACCGACTTGCATTTGTACATACAACAACAAATTAAGACATATGTCTCCTTGACCATGACTAACTTTCCTTGACCAAGACCATCCATAAAACCCTCAATGTGTTCCTTTGACTAGTCATTGAGATATATAATACTTGTACAAGTGATATTACACACACACTCTTCATTTGCAAAGTGAAATCAAAACATATACTCCTTTTTTTCTCACAAATAGGCCATGGCTCAAAACAAAGACCCACAACCATTCTTACAAAATTTTATTACAACATTTACACACTTACCTACATCATATCTAAGATACCTCAAGGTGTTTTGAAGTATTGGTTAATCATTTACAAGTGTGGAAGCAAGAAAGAGGAAGCTAGGGTTTTCTTGGTTAATTAGGGTTTTAAATCTTGAAAGCTTGGGTTAAAACTCTAAACAAGGGTTTAGATCATATTTCTCATTATCATACATCTTACTAAGGTTATCTAAAACCCTTTATGTCCTTCATTTATCATTTTATGCATATATGAGTTCTATGTAGCAAAAATCACCATTAGGAAACTTTTAATC